>OX438783.1:3078306-3366293 GCA_949316455.1 Acleris holmiana | reverse complement strand
GCGTATTATGGGTACGTTGAGTCGATTTTACGTTACGGCATTATATTCTGGGGAAAGTCATCAATGTGTTTTCAGAGCTTAAAAGAAATGTATTCACGCTGTTTGCAACAATAAACAGACAGACAGATGTAAACCCCATTTCACAGCTCGAGGTATAAATAAACATTAATTAGTCTTTATATTTACGAGGTGCTGTGTTTGTAAAATCAAAACCAACTTTATTTCCCCATTATACAAAATCGAATGTAAGAGCCATTCGCCACAAATTTAAAATAAATATTGTGACTGGTAAAACTACATTTCTCCGTAAATGTATCTTAGGTGTAGCTAAAGATTATAATTTCTTACTAAATAGCCTTAAGGACTTAGAAGTCAACATTTTCAAAGAGAAGCAAAAATTCAAACTTGTCGAAAGAGTCTATTTATAATGGAGGAGTTCTTTAATGACAAAGTCTAAACTGCATTTAATTACTTAGTAGGATTTACTTTATAATTGCGATTGGAAATAAATATAACATTGTATTTTTAATTATTGTCAATTATAATATTACTTTTAGTCGTCCAATGGTAGCTGTGAAGTGTTGTGTCACTTGTTTGTATAATTAATAATTTTTCACCTATTTTTGTACGTCGTAAGGCAGATCTCAGAGGTCCATTGCTATTGCATTATACGACTATGTATAACACCTGTAATAACCTGTGTTTCACAAAATAAACGATTCCTGATTACTTACCAACTTATGAGCCAGACAATCATAAAGTAACTCAAAATATGATAGTAAAAGGGCAGCGATCCAATCGTTTTTTACTTTTAATTGACGACGGCGCGCTCCGCTACTTAATTGTCGCGGCGAAGTTGCGTCGATGTTCGTAACATTAAACAGCGAGCGAGAAAACCTGGACAACTTTCACAAACAGTAAGTAAGTAAATTTGTTAAACAAGAATATGATTATTTGAGTATCGTCAATTAACCGCCAGCACGGTTAACAATGAGTTGCTCGGAGAAACGACGCGTTCCCGGGGGCTCCGCCGCGAGCGCCACTCCAGCCCACAACACCAACACCAACTCCGACATTAATGTATTTACCCAGAGTTCTAAGAAAGCTCCCTAAGCTGAGATGTGAATGACAGAGTAAGTATGTATGGCGAGGGCTTGTGAAGTGTTCAGGTCGTCGAGCTACTGTGCAGGTAAGGAACTCGTTCGGCGCCGATGCGTGGAACTTGGTCGATGCGTGCACCTGAAGGTGGCAGATGCCGTATCTCAATAAGCTATAGCAAATTTTTAGGATTCTGCAGTCAAACTAGGAACCCTGATAGTTTCACCATGTCCGTCTGTCCGTCCATCCGCGGCTTAGCTCACAGATTCTTTGTAAGTACTAGAAAGCTGTAATTTGGCATTTATATACATATATTACACCGACAAAGTGTTAAAATAAAATCATGAAAAAGTATTTCTCTATGGTCCTCCCCTACACGTGACGTGAGGATGGTTTGTTCCCGTGTTGGTGACCCTTAGTGTGGGGTGTCTTTAAGTAGGTATTTCAAAAATATTGCGGGTTTGTAGAAAACAATCTCAATTAAGGGTGTAGTTTGCGAAATATTAAGCTTTAAAGTGCTAATTAAATTTAATTTAATTTACTGGTTTTTAAAATGTTTCCGTGTTTATTTGACTTACCTACTGTTTACTTGTCCTTTGTATACTGCCCTAACGTCCGTGGTAAAGGGCTCCACTGAAAATCAGCGCCGTGGCTTGTCTTTTCTAGCTCGTTGAGCGTTACTAGACAGTTGAATGTCTTTACGTTGCCGCATAGTATCCATCCCAGTTTGGTATGTTGTGCGACAGGAGAGTTGTTATCCTGCTTGAGGACCCCGTCTTCGATGATCTTGGAGTATACGTCTGCTCCCAGTAAGATATCGATAGGTCCGGAGACATGAAAATCTGGATCTGCGAGTTTCAGATTTTCCAGATGACTCCATTTTTCCCTTTTCAGATTTGCAGATGGTAGGTTGTTGATAAGTTTTTTCATGATAAGGGCCTCAGTTGAAAATGTGAAGTCCGAATGTATTGACTTACATTCAATCGATAGGCAACCTTTGCTATCTCCTTGGGACGTTCCGACTCCCGATACGACTGCGCTTAATTTACGTCTGGGTAGTCTAAGTCGTTGGGCTGCGTTTTCAGTTATAAGGGACACCTGCGATCCCTGATCGAGTAGTGCTCGTAGAGTCACGTACTTTCCTTCTATGTTGTTGACCATCAGTTTGACGGTAGTTAGCAGGACTTCTTGATCATTGCGGCCGCTGTTAACATGATTTGCCCTGCGAGTTGAAGTTGAAGATTGTTGGTTGGAGTTTCGTTCAACTCGGTTATTTTCCATGTTGTCGTTATGTAGTAGCGTATGATGAGCCTTAGCGCAAAGTTTGCAATTTTTGTTTGACACACATTCTCTTCCATCGTGACTAAACAAGCAGTTTTTGCATAGTTTCAGTTTTGCAACGTTCTCGTTTCTAGTTGTGACATCCATGTTTAAAAACTTTTCGCAATACATTAATACGTGACCCTTTTTGCAGAGTGGGCACGATTTGAATGTAGTGTGATACGATTTTGTCCATTTTTCTGGCTTCTTATAGATCGTTACTCTCTGTTCGTTGAACTTGTTGCGAAAGTTAAAATCCTTTTGTATAGGTTTTTGTTGCCAGGGTCCGTGGCTTTTCGGCAGGTCTTGCTTGTAACCTTGATTTTGCTGATTTTGTTTAAATGATTCAAATGCGATGAACTTCGCTTCCAAAAAATCAGTTAGTTCCCGTAGTTTAGGTAGTTCCCTTGGGTTCTCCATGTTATGAGCGTATTCATTATATGTTATTGTGTCGAGTTTCGGCAGCAATAAATGGACAAGAAGTGGGTCCCAAGTCGATGTATCAAGTCCCAAATTATTTAATCCGTTTACACATTCCTTGATAATATCGTGCATTTTCTTGATATTAAATGCGGAGGGCTGTTGAATGGCTGGGAAGCTTAGTAGAGTATTTATGTAGGATGAGAATAGTAGCCTCTTGTTTTCGTAGCGATGTTGTATTATTTCCCAGCAGGAATCGTAGTTTTCCGTGCTGATTGAAAGATGTTGGATCAGCTTTTCTGCTTCTCCTTTTAGTTTTGATTTAAGATGCTGCATTTTCTGGGATTTCGACAAAAGCGGGTTCGAGTGCACAGTTTCTACAAATAGGTCTTTGAATGATACCCATTTGTTATAGCTTCCGTCGAACTCAGGAAGATCCATATGTGGTGTTGATTTTTGATAGTGCGCGTTCGCCCAAATTTTCTTGTTTATGTTTTTCTTGAGATTTTCGTACTTATTTTCCCATTTCTGGTATTCCCCATCGTAGGTACCGATAGACCCCCTAAGGACGAAGTTCAATTCCCAGTGCAGCTTGTCTATGGCATTCCATCTTGATTTGAGTATGTTGAGGCTATCCTCTAATTCCCATTTCTCAGTTATGTTCTCCAAGTTAGTTTTCATAATAACCCTCTCCAGTGCATCGAAGTTTAGGAGTTGTTGGCGTAGTAAGTTTTTGTTTTCCTCCGATAGTACCCCGCTGCTTCCGGGATCGGCGTCGGCCTGGTTTCTGACTAAATCAGCCAGTGTGGATGTTCCTTCTGCTTTTTTAGGGGTTGCTGTTTGCATCCCGAGGGATAGTGTTAGATGCAGCTTCATTATCTCTTGTTTTAGTTCTTCGTACATTGCCTTTGTTTTGTTAAAAATATCATCCCGAAAGTATTCACTTTCTTGATCTTCCATGTGTTTCAGTAGTTCGTTGTTAGCTTCGTAGTTAACCCAAAGAGCTTCCAAATCGTTCAGGCGCTTCTTTAGGTAGTCAGAGGTTTTCCTAGAGGGGCCATCCTTTTTGAAGTTTGATTTGAACGTTTTGATGGCTTCTAGGCATCTCATTTGATTCTGAAGAAGGTTTGGCCAGTTTGGAGCACGTGGTGATCCTGGTCGGCTGCCCTCTTCGGATTGCATCTTCCCCGCTCCGAAGTATGACATGTTAGTTGAATGTTCACCGTTGTTCGATGTAAAGATCGTTGATCCGTAGTTGATTAATATCGATGTGAAGATAACGGAGTTTCCGTAGTCTCGTTAGGATTGTAGTTGCTCGTTCCAGATACACAGTGCGCCTGCACCCTTGTCACGGTCTATGCGCCTTCTCAATTCACTAGTGAGACCCGCTTGTGGGAGGCTAGCAAACCGATCGCAACCGCAATTCAGACACAGACTCACAGCGTATTATCCGGTTCGAAGGACCAATTTTATGTAGGAGCCGCTACCGAGTTTCAGTAAAAGCTCCGGTACACAAATAATAGTTTTAAGTTAAACCCGTCACTCCAAAGTTATAGGTTTATTGTTATAGAGACGTGTTACAGCTGATTAGCTAGGTCGACTACCTCTGACGTTGTTTTTAGGAGTGCAAATGAATAATGCGAATAACATACATTTATAGCATGTATGACGCATGTAAAAAGTAGAGCGCGTAGTAGGCTAAAATGACTGTGCGGTGTTGGACCGTACAGGCATCATGCTTACGAGTATTGGCGCAAGGGCACGGGTAAAAATAAAGTCTTAATTATTTGTTTGTTGTAAACCGTGGCGGTTTTGTGTCAATAAATATATTTTCTTTTTTTCTAATTATAGTTAGAGTCAAGGGTTTTCCCCCCTCCATACAGCCTTTGCTGAGGTTTTGCACCTGTGTGGGTCCTGCACCGATTTATTATGCAACTTGGTATTTTAGCAGCATTATTTCCATCCGGATATCATTAAAGTCGAATTATTTGTGTTGTAATTATAAACAACTGTTTGACACTACGTCGGATAGTCCACTGATAGACGGTTCAGCGCTAAGAAACTAAGTATTAGCTCCGCCCCCGCCGGCACTGTCTGAGTCAGTGGGGCCGGTTTTCAGCGGCAGTTAGACTTCCATACATATTATATTTCGATGTATAAAATTTAAAGATAGGTAAACAAAGATTTGCAAATCTAACTTCAAAGTAAATAGTGTTTAAATGTACCTATGACTAAAACTTTCACTGACTAGTTAAGGTCCAAGACATTATACAAATTTCAATCACATTCCATGATCAGATCAACTCAGACATATCTCGATAGGATCTCTGTTAAATAAATAAATGAATAAAAAAAGTAAGCTTATATGGATTGCATGCATTCCGATGGCTCGAGATAAGTCAAAGGTAACTTAAGTCCGCCGCCGCGGCAGTTTGCGCGTCTTTGTAAGTGGAACTGTGTCCTTGGCGAAGCCAATCACTGTGTGGCGGCGCGACGCGCTCTCGGTGTATACAGGGGGTGTGTTTGTTCTGCGAGTCAGTATTAATTACCGGTTACGCTTTGATTTGCCCTCCCCCCCCCCCCTGCTGCGACGCGACGCCGCCACACAAACTGAATTATCGGGGATCAGCCGCGGGCGCCGGGCTCATGTGGCGGGTAGCGCCTTATAACCCACTCGAGGCAAATTGACTGTCTAATTGACGTGTAAATAAGCGTATTTAATCTATAATTTACTGATACGAGAAACGTTGGGGTCTCCTATATGGAATTTCCTTCCTCTTTCTCCTTTATTAAAATACATACATACATACATACATAACGTCACGCCAACGTTGTTGGTATTCTGTAGCCAGAGCTACAGAATACCAACAACTTTAGACTTGTTCATAATTCTGTAACCATATTTTGCACAATCAGGCTAAGACGTTTACCAGTGAATTAGTGACAGGTTGCAAGCCCATCGCCTACAAGCCTTTATTCCCTTAGTCGCCTCTTACGACAACCACGGGAAGACATGGAGTGGCACTATTCTAACCCGGCAACCACACGAGTGAAGTACAATAAATGAAATACCCATAATCTTTACTCGTATTAATACATAGCTTGCTTTCTTCTTATTCCATCACTGCATTAGACCCTAGCTACTTAGAAGAACGAGTCGTGTCTTAAAATTAGTAATTCTCCTGACAGCACCGAGAAAAGGCTTCAGCTCTAAGAGATAAAATTCTCGTAAAATATGATTTTTACACACGTTCTAAACCCGCTCAGGTCGGCCGTAGGCAGCCAAGCGCGACCGACGCCGCGCAGGAGCGAGGTGCGGCTGTAGGAGAGTTGTCACCTAATTCAGCGAAGCTCCGAGCTCGCGCCGAGTAATAGAACACGCGACGGGTACAAATGAAACGCCTCACAAAAAGCTCCTTGCCGCGTAATTCTCGCTTGAGATAGAAAATATTCACACGTGTATTTATTCGTTAGTGTTGGATTCCTTAAACACATTGGTTTGTGGGGCATTCCTGGTGTTTTTAATTTCGGGGTTAAAATAGTTTTATCTCTTTTTGTCTCGTTGAATTTACGATTGAAGAGCGAGAGGGTCATGGCGAATTCCGTGTGGAGGTGTAAAATGCCAGTGCCGCTACCCTCGTCCGCGTTGGAATGCGTTTATTGAATTCGTTGTCAGAACAAGAAGCTAATCTAATGCTAGAAAAATGCAGTGTGACGTAGATCGAAGGAGATAAAAGACACCTAGGAACACGGGCTGACGTACACGGGACGGGACGGGTTTCAATGATTAAACATTTTATGGCACTAGTTTTAGTTTATGAGTCTCTTCCGGGACTCTTGGATGGATACTCCTGCCTGGTTGTCAGCGCGCCACACCTCGGTACCTCTCTCCACCCGCAGTCGCCTCGTGTGCTCGTCTGTCCTCACAATAGTGTTTTATCCCCACACGCGTACAAAACCGGCCGCTTGCTCGTATTACTTTGCATATTTTTTGTACGAGCAGATTTTTCTCCCATCGCGCTTTTTACCTCATGGCATATTGCAGGGGGTTGGAAGATAGACGGAGATTTGATGCGATCTCTGTGGAAAAATAAAATCCTTTGTGAAATGTTTGGCTCAATTTATTGTAATAACCTATACGAGTAGGACTTTATTGTTAATCATTAATCGTGAACTATTCGCGGAATGACATAGTGAGTGGATTTTTAACCCTCAGTTATCTGTTTTGGTTTTTCTACGGGTGCGTTGGATATTACCTGGACCTTAATATTTATCATTGCCGATAAACAGACGGAGTTCAAAAAAAAGAGGAGGTTCTCAATTTGTCGGGTTTTTTTGATAACTGAAAGACCGCTGGACCGATGTGTTTTTTTTGTTTTATGGGTATTCTTTTGAGTGGGTCCCATTTTCATCATGTCAAGATCTGATGATGGGATCTTTGAAAAATCGAGGGAACCTCTCAAATATAATAGGAATCTTATAGCGATTTTAGTATTCTCAATAGTATCTATTTCAAAGGTGGCGATCAAATATCTTGATTAAGATAGTTGAGTGGCAATGACCAAGCACATTCAAATGGTTTAAACATATGCCTATGACTTTCCCGTGAAGTTGAATGTTTCTTAGTGATACAGTATTATGATCACTAAAAGGTACAAAAAAAATAATTTAATGTTTTAAAAACCAAAAAATTGTATTCAAAAGCAAGAAATAACTTTTTTTAATAGTATTTAATAATAGGTCAGTCCAATTGAAGTTGGCGTCCCACAATATTTTTAACCAAACGCCGAATTCTGTTGGATTGACCTTAATAGCTACCAGTTTAATAGAAACAAACATTTTTTTTATGAAATGACGAAGAACACAGGCCAACCCTGAGGTCTAAGAATGCTATTCCATTCAATTTATTTATTAGTAAATACAAACATTTACAGGGCTTGCTAAATTTTGCCGTTAGTCATTATTATTTAGCGCCGGTGAATGCGGGTGTTCGCACGAGCTAGCCAGAGCGAGTTATGAGCGGCCTCGCCCGCGACACAGCGCGTGCAATGCAGCAGCGAGTCAGCGCGACTCCTGCAGGTACATAATATTAACTTAAAGAGGAAATGCGGCGGCGCACGCACACTTGGTTTGAAATTTATGACACAAATCTTAGATGTCTATAATACACAAGAAATAGACTTAATATACTTATGATAATATTTCGACTTAAATATATTTTTGTTCTTATATCGCTTCTGCCTGACCTTTACGTATCGAGCGCCGCATTTTGAGCCTGAACCTCCAAAAGTGTATTTGTTCTAGACCGTAAATATTAACCCGCGTTCAGTTTCTTTGACTAGGGGGAGAAATGTATTAGGGCTAATTTTTCAGCTTTTTTAGGAAACAGGGCGTTCTCATTTCCTTTTCAGATGAGAGTGAGCAGGCATTTGTTTCATTATCTTCCAAAGTTGTTCTCAGCAGCGAAGGATCTAGATAGAAGAAAAATAATGTGGTTCAAAGGAGTTAAGTATCTTAAAGTGTGCTTATTACTGAATATCATTAGAACAGTTTACTAAGTAGGTATTTGTTTCTTTCAAGTTTGGTCCTAATCAAAGTTGGGCGTGCTCTCTAATCATGTTAAAACCGTATTGAATAAAACCTGTTTTATTTTTTATCGCCGCTGTCTTGGGTTCACTTATTAGCCCGACCGTAATTTTTAGGGTTTCGTACCCAAAAGGTGCCAACGGGACCGTGTGACTTACGGTCCCCGTAAAAGAAACGTGTTTACTTTATAATTTTTGTTTGATCTTAAAACTGTACAGTGGTTCAGAGTCCATTGTGTACGAGGATGGCTTGTGGGCCTTTTTATGTTTATATTTGTTTTTTTTTTTATGTGAACTGAACTCTACTTATTTATTCATATTCATTATTTTTCTTCTAATTATAAAGTTAAATTTCTGTGGTATTTGTTTATGTGAGGGCGGCACCCGACCCTCGTTCGTCGCGTTATCTACAAATGAGTTTGTTTTTGCCATTTGTTGCAGCTGAAATTGTGGGGTAGCAAAGAATGTAATATTTCCGAGTAAATCTATGTGTTTTATATACGTTAAAATGTAGAACACGCAATAAGCAAGTATATTTTTACACTTACTTGTCTATGTTGATTATCGTTTTAAAGCCGTTATTGATGTATTTTTATGGAAGTGATATTTTACCAATAAATACAAAACGCTTTTATCCCATTAAGCTTTGTAACAAAGGCACAATAAATAACTCGACAAAAATGAAAAATAATGTTTAATTTTAGTATGTAAAGCCTGTAAATCGCAAAGTTAGAGTGAAGAAGTTTGAACGCGGTACTAACTCACGCTCGTTAGTTCGCTTAGGATGAGATCTAAGTTTGCGACGACAGTACACAGTAGGCGCTGTAACAGCAACAAAGAGCGCGGGCCGCCACGCCCGACCCCGCGGCACACATCGGCACGCCATTCATGTATTACAATGCAATCAAGTGATAATTCTGCTACCCCTAATCTGGCGCCCAACGTGGGATCATACCATTACACGATTTTATCTATGTTATAAAGCCACTTGCAAAACTTAACGGTATACGTGCTCAAACCGCTACCAGGTCAACCCAAATTAATATTCAGCAACATGATTATAGATAATAGCGCGCTAAGCTCAGGCCATTAATTACTATGTAGAATACTAATGTAGTGATATGCATAACCGTGCAGCCCGGTTCACACAGCCCGTCGTGGGCGTGGGCCGCGCGTCGCGAGCGTATCTAGAATAGCTGATGCCCTCATACCTAATGCTAACTAACAAAAAGGTTCACATTAATGTGGGACCGCTTTCAGAATTAACGACAGCAAAAAATATCAAACAAATATGTTAAAGTACGCTGGCTATGCTAATTTCCTGCAGTTACACTCACTTTCGCATTAATTATAATATTAGTAGGATACTCATTTAGACTTTTAACTAGATATATCAGTCGTGAGTACCAAAATGGTTACCTTCGAACCTTGTATTTTTTATCCGTTTGACATTGTCGAATGTCGTATAGCGTGAAACGGTCTAGGTGGTGCCCTGAACACACAATACTGACTGTAACAAACAGATTAACAAGTTATTATACGTTAATTCAAAGGTTGAAAATATAATGAATTGGCGACAAATTACCCGCGCCCTTGGGCTGGTTATACGTAGGTATAGTGATATTAGTTCACCATGATGCACCCTACTACTTTATTTCATGTACATTTACGTAATATTGCTACGGAAAATTAAACTGTGGGGAGCGTCTTCCCGAGTTGAATATACTAATAGTGTTGTAAGGGGCGTAAAACAAAAGTAGCTTTTTTGCTTAATTCGTGTAACAAATACTTGACCGGTGAAGACTAACAACAGTCTGTCGCATTCATTTAAAGGATCTGAACGTACCAAGTATTGCTTGAGTAAATTCACAACTCTGTGATTGGTGGGCTTGTTTGAATTAATGTTTATTAGGTGAGTATCGATAACAAATCGAATCATCATTAATTCATCAAGTACTAATGTTAGTTATTTACTTTACGACGCGTTCCGATTGATAATCATCAATCAATTCAAATTAGTCAATCTCCGAATAATAAGGGAAGTCCCGGTAAGGGTAGATGTTGGCGTCCGCGTCGGTCGCCTTGGCGACTCTGGGAGCTGCCTGTGTCCAGTGGAGAACGCCATGCGACTGACACGAATACCTTTTGTCCATATTGATAAGAGCGTTCCAGTTTGTAGACATGTGATTTACACGGGTACTTTAAATTTTTTTTTGCTTCTTTAATCCCCACCGACCGTCCGCGCGCCGGCCCGGGCCACCTGCTGCCCCCGCTAGGTCCCGGTGTGGAGTAGTTTTTGCCCCTCCCCGCCCCGCGCTAAGGTTCTGCCGTAATCTCAAACTCGTGGCTATAAAGTGCGGCGCTAAATGCGTCGCAAAATTGTCCGCCCGGCGCTCGTCAACGCGTGTCAAGGCGCTATTCCGCGGCAGTGTATCGGAAAATCAAATCTCTCCGCGTCGTCAGCGCCCCCGCGGGTCCGCTGCTCTCGCGGCTTCTTTCTACTTAGTTGTATTCTCCAGTTTGGATTACGGGTTCCTTTTAAGTGGATTCGCCGACGGTCTTGTGGCTTAGGTCTGTTGCAAGTAAATCGACGTAAGCGATACAAATGTACCGATCTAATTCATAGGCCGCGGAGTAGCTTGTGTGTCATAAAAACGGAACAGCCTCCTATCAGACTCAAAACGTGGGCGTTGATTACTTTTTAGAAATCTACACACATACATTTAACATTGCTTCTGATAAGTGTAAGTTTTTTCACCAAAATAAGGAGGGGAAATAGTTATTGTGACTAGCACATAGACATTTTAATCTCCATTCGTAGGGTTGGCAACGCATTTGCAGTCTTGTGTATGAGTCACAGAACTCTCAGAGGCCTAGGCTCAGGCTTCTTCATACGTTAAAATAAAGGCGCGCCCCAACCGCTTAGCCACCATACCTTTTAGCATATAGCGCCCAATGCGTGGAATGACGAGCGTCTCAAGTTGCCGTGTACGCCCTGGGCCCAGCGCGCGGCTAACGAGCGCGGCAGGTGCGCAGGAGTCATCGCGCGCCGCCGCCATTAGCGTGTGCTAATCTACTCGCGGCCCACGCGCGGAGCCGATCCGTGAATTACTAATTAATAACAGTAATGATTTCAGGATTGTAATCGCAGTAAGGGAATGAGACATTAGACTCCTCGCGCCGTGCGAGCAACGTTTCATCGTAATGCGGTTAAGGAATAAATCAGCTTGGTTCTGCGTTCAACATTATTTGTAAGGCGTCGTAGTGAACAAAACTAAAGTAGGAATACCTTTGACACGTAAACTTTGACGTCCATCTTGCATTTTTTTTGTCTTCTACATCATCAGCTACCTATATATGAATATCTAACAATCTACAAATTGAGTAATACAGCACATTTGTATTGAGAGGCACGAATAGCATGTTGTATTACAGTTTACATAAAAAAGGGCAAGATATATTTTTTTACTAATGTAGGTTATCACAGACTGCATCAACAAAGATAATACACGTCATGTCTTTTAAACATTTTGTTAGCTTAATTATTGCAATGACAAACATAAAAGAACAGAATATCTAGACGCAGGGTTTTTGAACTTCAAATAGACAACTCAATTATGTTTCAGTTTATATTTTCAAACGGTTGAGATAAGGTCAAAGTAGGGTTGGGTTGGGCATCTTTTGCTGAGTTTGTTACATTTTGTAAATGTTTTGTGTTTCCACAAAGAGCGATATCTCCCGCTTGAGCTAGCGTGCTCCAGGAGCGTCGCGGCGAGGGTTCGTCCTGTTAATCGCCCGACGTGTCCAAATTGCGGCATCGCCCTGGCCCCGCCGCACCAACTGTTATATACCTACTCCATTGTTAATAACTATACTATTAGTTAATAAAATTAGAAACTCGAAGACTATTGTTAATAACTTAATAATTCTGCTCCGTAAAGTACTTTAATTTTTGTTAGACTCCCTGCATTGTACGCCTTCTTCCACAGCCGTCATTTGCCGGTTGCCGGGAGTCAGACATTAATATCGGCTTCGGATGCGGTTGACAGTGCCGACCCCTCCCCCCCTCCCTGCCCCTGCAGCCCGACGAGCCTAATGAGAGGCATGCAGCAAGCGTTCGCTGCGCCCGAAACGGCGCGGCACTCACCTGAAGGGCTCGTAACTTAAATCATAATTACTTAGGGTAAACCATACTGTTATTGCCCGCGACTAGTGATTACCTACTACATTTTTTAGAGACTGCAATCACTAAAAAAGTATTTGCTATACATAGGTACGTGTAACATGCAGTAACAAAGCTATGTTTCTACGTAAGCAAATATTTTTTTCTGTGATTGCAGTCTCTATAAAATGTAGAGGGTAATGACTGGTCGCGGGCAATAACAGTATGGTTTACCCTATGTGTTATACAATCCCACCGATACCAAAAATGTGTAAAATAGACCAAGTTCTCATATGCCACTCCTGAAAAAAAGGTTCATGACCCCAAATTGGGGGCACCCAGACAGGGAGCGTGTTACATCTTTTAACATAATACTAGCAAAGTATTTCGTACTGGATGTTTCAAACATTTTGATACAGTAGCAATGATTTTACTACCTATTTACCAATCCAGAGTAGAAACATTTGAATTTTCTGGATGTTTCCAGTACTCAATTTTTTGTAAGACCTGTTTCGAGGCCGAACTTCAAGGCGGTCATCGGGAACTACCATAATTATACGTTATGATCTGCAATCCAGTCAGTACACCGATTTAGGAAATTAGTAACTTATTATGGAATAATTATAAACCATTGTGTTTTAATAAGCTTTAGTTTCATAGACTTGTCGAGTATATCTGTAAGTAAAAAAAGAGGAGAAAAAAGTTGCAAGGCGCTGGAAATAGGGCTCAAAATGGGATCGATTAAATATACATACACACTGTAGTGGCACTCGAATTTTTACCCGACTGAGCGACGCAAAGGGGAAGGTGCTCTAAAAACTAAACGCGTAGTCCGATTTAAATGATTCTTATGTCAATCGATTTGGCTTAATCTAGTGATTGTCAATGAAGATATGAAAGTAATCAAAATTCAATATGACCGCACCAAGACGCCATATAGTAAAAATGAAAAAAATTAAAGTCGCCCGAGTATACGAATAGAATAAATATTTAAAAATCATTGTTAGGTTTTTTTCATCATTTTTCATTTTGAATGATTATTTACGATTTATAGCGATTCAAAGTTGGTTAGCAACCATTACGTTATTAGATACTTGAATTTCCATCTTTTTTTTTTCTAAATTTTTTTTACTACGTTATTTTTTACGCAGTCGGGTTTTTCTTCAAACCTGTCCGGAGAGATATTGCCGTGTGTCTAGATTTATTTCGTGCTGGTGTCAAATTTTGATGAAAAATCCAAGGAGCAAAGTATTGGCGAACCGCAGCCGCGTAATGCGGACTCATGCCAAGATTTTGTTAGTCAAACTGCTTTGCCAAGAAACTGATTTCTGGAATAACAGGTGTGGAATAAAAATACGCTAATTCTCTAACTTCGTTGTTTGGGTGAAACATAACCCTGTTTATTTTGTGTAAAACGTGTTTCGTACGTGAAGTCAGTGTTGTGTTATACCAAACCAAAATGTGCGGAACGTTTTTGTCGGCTTAGGCGTAATCCGAAGCGCGGCGCGGCGCGGCGTGGCGCGGTGCGGCGCGGCGCGGCACAATGGACGCCGATAATCCTGTGATTCCCGGCGCGCGCAGGACATGTGTTTTGAAGCGCACTTAATGAGGGATTATGTCGGTACAAAATAACATAGCTTTTCATTCGGGAGCGGATTATAGGCGCTATTGTTTCTAAAGTCCGACCATCATATTATTATGATCTCTAAATTTACACAAAGGCTTATCGCTGTCAAATCAGCCAAATCATTTTTTTTTGTCTATTTTAAGTTGTGTAAGGGAGTTAAACTAGCAAACAGGCTACGTGACTATAAAGGCGGTTTGATGTATATAACGATACCAACCCCGTGTGGTTGCCGGGTTAGAATAGTGCTACTCCATGTCTTCCCGTGGATGTCGTAAGAGGCGACTAAGGGAATAAGGGCTTGTAGTACTGTTAGGCGATGTACTTTTAACCTGTCACTAATACACTAGTAAACTTCCTTGGCCTGGCTGTGCAAAATAATAAACAAGTCTTGATGTTATGTATGTATCTATAAAAACTTACAATTGATAATTAAAAACTAAAATGAAACCTAAACTAAAGCTTAAAAAACCAAGTCTAAAAAAGGGACCTGCTGGCAGCGTTTCCAGCGCTGAACAGTTAAATTAATGCGTTGACTAAGAAAATTGCCAATGAATTCAATGAGCCTCTTCAAATTTATTTGAAGAGGTTTAGAGCGCTAGGTCCTCACGGACCAAGGGATTCGACGCCGAATGGAGTCAAAATATACTCTGGGCCGAGACCACTATACTTGCTACTTAATTGACGTATACGTACTAGAGCTTCCATAAAACATAGATGATAAAACTCAATATCTCGTAAATGCATTGCTAAACCCAAGGATGAAGATTAAATGCCTCAATGCGACCGAATCTTCTAAGTCGTGCCATCAACCGCTATCCGGTCCCGTCGAAATAGCAAACAGACAAATTCGTCGCGGACAAAGTTCGGACACTACTACAGCTTCCTACATAACCGATAAAATGCAAATCCTTTCGGAGCCGCACCAAGTTGGTTTAAAAAAGGGCAACATCCGCGCGCGCCGCCGGAGCTGCGCCGGCGCCCCGCGGCGCCGAACAACTTCTTTTAATAAAACAGGGATTTGATACACAAGTTGTCCCAACTGCGCCGCCGCAGCCACGGGCAGATGCCTCACTGATGGGTAGTTTTTACGTAAATGGAATATTAGTCCAGCCTGGAAGTACAATAACAGGTAGACAATGGACATCCAAACGAATGTAATAATTGTAACGTGTCCGTACCTACAGCTTTTTGTCAACCTCGACCTCCACCTTTTACGTCGGGTCATAATGGAGAACTGTAGAACCCAAAGACAATTTGTTTAACATAGTCTGCTCTAATACATTTAGTATTTTAGTAAAATTAGTGGTATTTTAGTGGTGGTAGGACCCTGTGCAGGGTCCGTCCGGATCACTACCACCATCTTATCCATTAACCACCCGCCAAGCAACAGTGTTTGCATTGTTGTGATCCGGTGTGGGGATAAGACAACCGGTGAAATTACTAGCATAGAGGCATTCCATCTTCGTCCCCAGGGTTGGCAACGCATTTGAGGTCTTAGGATTATAATCTTGACAATTCAAATGTCTATGGGTCTCAGAATCCACTAACCATCAGGTGGCCTGAGTGCTCGTGTGCCTTCTCCCTAACATAAAAAAAAAAAATGTAAATTAGAAACCGTTGTCGAGTGCGGTGTCTGTCTCACCGCCCGCCCTGTGCTGTGCAGCCCGCAGATCGTTGTAAAAACTCGCGACACACGGGTCCCGCGCGGAGTGCGCGGTGGAGGGAGGGAGGAGGGGGTTAACTGATAAACAATGCCAACCAACCGACCGCTGAGCGGCCCCGCGGTTACGTCTAGAGGGCGACGATGGAAACGAACTCCACTCCCTGAGGCTCTTCTGTGTGGTCTACATCGTAAGACGATGAGTTTTGTTCATTGTCGCTTTTATTTCTTTAATAGTTTCAATGGTCAAAATCTGGTATAAGTATAAAACGGTTTGCTGTGGCATATAATTATGTATATTACACACAAGTTGTTGTTGAGCCGGAGGTGCTTACTACTGAGTACTTGAGTTGATTCGAAAATAGCTTCTGCCCACCATTTCGACTGCTTATATTTCGATTTTGTATTTTTCCCCTGAACTTTTAAATTTTCCGGGATGAAAAGTAAGATTAAAATTTCATCTAAATCCGACCTGCGTTGCAATGTGAAGGAGCAATAAACTAACACACAAACTTTCGCATTAATAATCTTAACAGGATTTTTATGGCAACGCTTTACTCAGTGCCTGTTGGCGTTTGTCCTCTTCTCTCCTGCCTGACTCGTTGGCGAGGTCCAGTGTAGTTACGGTCGAACTGAGAAGTAGCGGACGTAGCGGTACAATTTGGTACCTTGCCGCAGGTATTGTACTAAATTCAAACCACTCGGACTTAAATATGTTACTGTGTCAAGGTATTTAAGACTGAAAATATAGACGATGGAATCTTGAAGCCCTTTGATCTCAGAGGGTCGGAGTGCGTGCGCCTCGTGCGGGGACTCACTTAACTATTTGCGGTAGGAACCCTTTCAGCGCGGAGCCGCATTCGACCGCTTGCGGTCGGAGGCCTGGCGGCGCGGCCGCCGGCTGGTTGACACGGAGTACGGGCGGGATATTGGCTTGAAAACCAGAAGTGGCAGGTTCGGCGATCTGTTCCGGTCACAGAAACGATGTGTCGTAATCCTAGTTAACATTGATAAAATAGTAAACAGCAGACCATTTCTTAGAACAAAAACATCGTACCTAATATTCATATACAATTCAAAAGTATTATTTTTGTAAAAAACGAACGTGAATTTCTTTCCGCCACACCCGGCCCCGGCAGATAATGTATAACCAGATTCCGTACATATTGAAAAGTATACAGGATATTACTCGTACATACGCACGAATGAATGGGGACGAAGATTTAAAAAAATAGGGATAAATCACAAAAATTGATCATTAATATTTGCTATTCTTGTTTTATTTTTGCATCTAATTATTATACTCAAATAAAAATACCAGGGGACAGTCACACAAATTGACCAAGTGGGGTGATGGCACCGGTGTTGGACACTTTAAGCTGACAGGCACCAATAATGGACACTTACTCTTAATCCAAAGATCATAAGGTTCTCTCCCTTAGCGAGCTTCCTTCCTTTTCGCAGTATTATATATTTATTTATGTATATTTTTTAATTATCTATTTAAGTTTATATATGATTTTTATGTATATTATACGCATAATAATATGTCGTTTGAATGTTTGGTGTTATTTTTATTTTTACTTGTTTTTTATTTTTTGTTATATATTTCTTTCTTTTGTTAGTTTAGTTCGCACTGCCTACCAATTTATTTTTGTTTCTTTATAACTTTTCTTCTTTGTAAGGTTTTCTGGAAGAGATCGCTACTTAGCGATAAGACTTATTGACTCACTTAGTAAGTTTTTATTTGTATTTTACTTTTCATGCTGTATTTGTATGTGGTGTTCAATAAAGAATATTTGTATTTTATTGTTATAAATTGAAGGGGCGAGTGGATAAAGGGGGTATGTCGCAAAATCATTATTTCGAGTAAATCGTGGTTTTATGTTTTTTTGCTGTAGAAAACGTAATCGATTGAATACGATGTTGAAACTTACATAAAATGTGCCCTATAGAAAATTTAATACATCTAGTAAACTATACTTAAAAAATATGCATTTAGATTGGTTAATTTTGTAAATAAATGTACATAACACCTTTATTTATATTGATGCTGGGAAGTAAATGAAAGAAATGAGATGGAATAATGTGTTTATTGAAAAAAAAATCTTTAATGATGAAGAATTTCCTCATAAAAATACCTATAAAAATTTAACAAATTTTAACTGGTCTCTAATGTTTTCTTTTTTCTCTTGGGATATCGTACCATATTTATCCGTCACCCGTTGTAACACGAACTCGCCTGACCTGGAATTTTTCTTCATTATATCTACCGTTTTAAAAGGTGTCATAGTGTCATAGGTTTCCTTATAAAGATAAGACCCGAATTCTTCGACACGAATCCAGCGAATACCATCTCTGAAAACCTTCGATTAATTCACATCTACCTTTCGATTCATCAGTTTTAATTTATCTTGCAAACTACTAATTTCTCTAAAGTGGCCAAACATGTTGACGACTTGATTCAATCTCAATGATTTGCAAATTATATCCCTGTATTGTTCTGGTATAAAAACGGTCTCGTGTTTCCTCAGAACCTTTTCAATCCGTCCAAAATCCCGATCAGAATCGAAATATGAGAGTCCAACTTGAGGAAATTTATGGTCTATTGTCTTGAAGTACCCATTACTGTAAACATATCATATTAAAGTTCTTATTTTGCCCAGCACATGAATCTGACCATATAACAAGATTATCCGTTTTCTGAGGGCCATTACATTCAGTTTCAACAAACCGTAATAAAGAACTAGCTATCTCGCAACTACCACGATCTGCAACGTCTTCTGTCCATGTGCAAAAAAATGCTTTTTCTTTATTTTTGTTAAAAACATGAATTCCAAAATTGTAGAACCATATTTGCCTTAGATAAAATGCTTTAGATGTAGGAATTTTTGGTAAAGGCATTGTTTGTTGTAAATCAATCGTAACATAGGTAATGTTTTCATTGTTTTTGGCCATGTTCCTATCAGCTCTCATTGCTTCAACTGCAGCGTGGCGGTTTTCTTTATGTTCTTCTGAACTTTCCCCTGCATCACTTCCAGTTGGTTTCAATGCAGCATCTAGCATTTTCTTAGCCCGAGACATTTTTGCTAAATCTACTACAAATTTAGTCTGGATACCATTTTTAAACTTTTTTTAAACGAAAATGTCGGTTATTTGCAGTCACGCTTTAGTAAATAAACACGTTGAAACATGAATGAAGGTGTTATGATCTGAACATAACACCTTCTTTCTTTTCAAAAACGTTGTAAATAAACGCGTTGAAACATAAATGAAGGTGTTATTATGTGAACATAACACCTTCTTTCATTTCAAAAACAAAAAAAAATAACTACTCATTACTTAAGTCATGGATAAAGGAGCTAAGTTGGTACATAAGACCTTCATCTGCTACACGTACTCGTGATTGGTAGCAAGATCGGGAGTCATGTGCCCTTAGTTCCTTTATCCATGCAAACAAATTAGTTTTTCTGTACATAACGCTTTTATATTTTCACTTTAAGGCTCTTAACGCCTAAAAATACAACAACTGAAGGTGTAACGCGTTGCGTCACCATATAAAGACCTCATCTACGCCATAAAATTAAAAACCGAAAAAATGTGACATACCCCCTTTATCCACTCACCCCTTCAAGAAGATAAAGGTTATTCATTTGTTTTATTACAATCAATTATTGATTGTAATAAAACAAATGAATAACCTTTATCTTCTGTAAAATTAGTCAAATTTGGACCTTGTTCATTACTGGTTCGATATGGCTACCAGATAACGATAAACTTACTTATATTGAGAAATACATACTTAAATACATAAACAACATCCAGCACACAAATATCTGCCCTTACCGGGATATGAACCCAGGGCTGCTAGCGTTACAGTCAAAAGTCACTACGAACTAGACTGACGCGCCGTCAATCACCGCACGCGTGCGAGAAAGCCTCCAACCTCGCACGCCAGTCACTGCATCTAATGTCTTTATCTTCACAATCGGGACACAACAATGCGGACACTGCTAAAATAAAAATAAAAAGATGGCCATAAACCTACCACTCGGAGTTTAGCTGCTCTCTAGTAATACTTGTACTTCCTTCACATCCATCATTATTTAATTCGTGGAAAAGTTGACCGTTTAAGGGCGTTCAGACGAATACGGACGAGTTACGTGTCACCGGGAGTGAACGTGTTAACGACGCAAAGAGCCAGTCAACCCGTGAAATGCCGCGAGAATACCATAATCCCTCTCTTTCACTCCATCTGCGGGCATGAGATGGGTGATACAGACTTCCGCAGCCAATTATTCAGCCATGTGCTCACAACAAAGGGAAAAAATATCACACAACGAATACTATTATATTCAATCAAGTTGAAGCGACAACTCTGCTTATGATATATGTATCTAGAAATTAGGCATTTACGCGAAGTAAGGCTTCTGTACGAATGGCCGGCATTTCAGAACGCGGAGCAAATGACTTGAATAATATACGATATGACACGTTCCTCGTGAGCTGAATCATTCTACCGTAAGTATGCTAGCACAGACAGAAAAAACAGTTTTCTTTGTAACCTGACAAGAGCTGTCACAAAACTCCGACATGACGAGAAAACGAAAATCCCACGCGCGATATGTTTAGCAGGTTACTAAAAGTATTGCGTGTAAATAAATTTACGAATATTATACGGAGCCTTTTAAAATTCCCTTATTTTTCCGGTTTTTTTGTAATGATGGATGATAAGAAGAGGGCACCGGTCCAGCCGCCACTTGAACTAGTACGACTCAACTACGAGCAATATCAAATAAACAAGTTAACAATCGAAAAAATATGTTTAGTATTAGGTATAAAACTTCGGAATTTAGATTATTTCCAAATTATGACTTTTCCAAAGTACCCGTGTACCCGTATTTTACAGTTCGATAATTATGTATACAAGCTGGGCAAAGGGCCTCCCCCAGATTATGTCTTAAAGTCTAAATAATATCACTACATAGTATAAAACAAAGTCGCTTTTTCTGTCCCTACGTCCCTATGTATGCTTAAATCTTATAAACTACTCAACGGATTTTGATGCGGTTTTTTTTAATAGATAGAGTGATTGAAGAGGAAGGTTTATATGTAAAATACTTTAATCCGGAGCGAAGCGAGGGCGGGTCGCTAGTATAGGTATAAAATAACAAAGTGACTGAGTGACTGACATATAAGCACAGCCCAGACCTCTAGGTCTATAGATTCCAAATTAAACACGTAGGTTACTAGTAAGGTCTCGGGGTGCACTAAGAAATGATTGACGGAAATTCATCCCCTTAGCGGTTGAAATAGGGGGAGCAGCGAGAAACTTACTGTACGCGTACGAAGCCGCGGGCGTGTTCTACTACTAAACAAAAATATATACTCGTATGGAACTAAAATTATTCGACGACTATGACAATTTAAATAAAGTAAAAGCCTAATATTAAAAACAATAAAAGCAATAAAAAAAACCTTATTAGTTTTGGAATTCAGCAGGTCAGCCCTCGCTGGCTGAGTTGACGTTAGTTTTAACAGTGACCTGTATTTAAATTTGTTAGCTGTACTTATAGTATAGTATACGTAACATCTATATGCGCGGCGAGCGTCCCATCGCCGATCGCTAATCTCCTCAAAAAACCTTGTTTCCTCTAATAAAACCGTTTTCGCGGGAAATGGGACGCGGCAAATGATGTCGCTCACGCGCGGGAATATTTCATTGAGCGCTTGCTCGCGCCGCGTCGCGCGTCGCGCTCAACCATCATTTTAAGAAAACCTCACTCGCGGCTCCACTCCGCGGCTACGGAAATATTGCTAATTAGATGCGATTTGCGTTGTGTAGGAGTAAATAACTGGATCAGCCCTGCCCGCTCTTATCCCGAAGTTACCCTGACTGTTAAAATCATAAAAAGGGACTGTGCAGGGTCCGGCCGGATCGCTACCACCATCTCATCCATTAACCTATCGCCAAACAGCAATGTTCGCATTGTTGTATTCCGGTGTGGAGATAAAACAACTAGTGATATTACTAGCATAGGGGCATTGCATTGCATTGCATCTTAGTCCTCTGGGTTGGCAATGTATTTGAGGTCTTGAGAATCGAGTCTTGAGATTTTTGTCTTGAAAATTGAAATGTCTAAGATTTCACTTACCATCGAGAGGCCTGAGTGCTCGTGTGCCTTCTCCTTGCTTGCCGGGTTGGAATAGTGCCACTCCATGTCTTCCCGCAGATGTCGTAATCGCCTCTTACGGTTAATGGATTTATTAATACTTAATTAATATAGTTTATTGAGTAAAATGGGTTCTCAACGCAGTTACAATATTTGGCGAGCTCTCGATATAGTATAACTAGCATCGTCAAAATATTGGGAGCTCGCGAAATATTGTAACCGCGGTAAGAAACAGTTTTATTAACCTAATTCCCTCTCCATGTCTTCCCGTGGATATCGTAAGAGGCGACTTAAGGGAGTAAGGGCTTGTTGTTAGGCGATAGGCTTGCAACCTGTCACTAATACACTAGTAAACTTCATGGCCTGATTGTGCAAAATGTGGTTATAGAATTAAAAACAAGGCTTTTTAGAGGTTTGTTGGTATTGTTGTAGCCCTGCTTACCCCACTCTGGGAATAAAGGCGCAATGTTATGTATGTAAATTTGTAGATTTTTACATAAAATATGAATTTGTAGATTTTGGATTTTAAAATAAACACCGAAGAAGTAAACACTAAGTTTATTTCGGTAAAATGGTAAAAAAACTAAATTATTAAAAAACTAGCACGCCGCACACGTCCTGTCACTCTCGTAGTCTGTTGTAGTCGTCCTCCCTCCCTCACTCACTCACTCTTCGTTCCCAGCCTTTCCAACCCTTTCATTCAATCATCTCAATCATCGGTCTTTCATCTAATTCGCTCTCTTCTGCATATTTATTGTGAAATTTATTCTTGATTACTTGATGAAACGCTGAAATTCACGTTCTCTGTCATTATGTAGCAAGAAAGTGTACAAATAATTCAACTATAAACTTGAAAAAACCTCTAAAACCGATAATGAATTTATTTTTGTCATTAACAGGGTTTTGTGTTATTATTAATTACAAAACAGTAGCAGCCTGAACTAAACCACCACATTACCGTGGGCCACCTGCAATCCAACTTGCCGTTTCCTGGAAGATTGAAATAATCCAGGATCCGGGCGTCGGATCCCGGACTCTCTGAATGGTCGCAGGCCATCCCGGGCGCTATCAACGGAGCAGGCTGATGGACTCGGCCGAGTTTATACCCGGAACAGATGGCAAGAGGGTTTCAAATGTCTAGTCATAGAGTCATGATATCCATTGAATTCATTTCTGTTCATTATTTTTTACGACTGACCTTTTTGCTGCTTGAACTTTGGTAATATTGTGTTAAAAATAAACATTGATCTAAATTTGTTAAGCTCAAAGGCAAAATATATTGATCAATAAATAAGTCGGTAGGTTCAAAAACTAAAACTATATTAAACGTACTCCTGTAAATCCTAAAACTGGAGAACTTCTTATTGACCTGTCCTGCCTTTGTGCCCACTGTTACTTTAATACATACATACATACATAACATGAAGCCTCTATCCCCAGAGTCGGGTAGGCAGAGCTGCCAGAAATACCAACTACCCTAAAAAGACTTGATAATTTTAATAATTCTGCTAAGTAATAAGGAGCACAAAGGCAGCACTGCTGTAATTATGTTGGATTTACTTTCATTAAAATTCAAAATAAATTTATTAGCGGACGCAAATATTTATCAGTTTCGTGTAACTCAAACAACTTCTCGTCTTTAATTTTATAGATTAAATATTTTTTCAATAAGTAGGAGCAACGTTATTAAAAACACGTCGAATCATTAAAGAATATTACAAACTAAAATCACAAACAATATTCCACCAAGTTATTACCTGGAATGGAACGGAACCTTTTAAATTTTCTTAATAAAGATTATATTGAATCTTTTCGATTGAATAATGATGCAAATGGGAGAGAGCAATCCTCGCATATTGCAGACTAATTAGCGCCTCGGCGGAATATAAACGTTGGAGTTTAGAGAGAGGTTGCCTGAGCAGGCAGACTCCGCGCGGCGCCTCGGGAATCCCGGGATCCCGATCATTACAACATTATTGTATTTAGTAATCATTTGAACCAATCAAAATCGGATTGCTTTGATATTGGACATTTTGGCAATTCAAACAATTAAAATAATATCAGTTTAATTTAAGTTGTTAACAGTGTCACTGCTATTTGTTTTATCATTTCCATTTACAATTTGCTATTTGGTCAACGTTATTAACCCTAATGCCCGACCAATCGGAAATGAATCGCATTATTAGGATTGGAACCACCTTATTCCTATACGTATGTTTAAGAGTAGGTATATTATTATAGCGGCGTTGCGAGAGGCCATATTAAATTCCGTCAAAATAAGCTGCCAATATTTCGCTCACCGTAATTGAGTGATGGAAAGAGGAAACGCCATAAAAATTACATTCTCCTTTGTTAGATTATTTACGAGTAATGCCGTAAATTTAAAATAAAAATGGCGTTTTAACGTTATGCCTCTCACAGGACAATGCGGTAATTACGCCACAGTCGGCGCTCTCCGAGCTTGTGTTACACTTTGTTTCAACTCATCTTGTTTTTGAAACTATATTACACTTAACAACAGTAGAAGTATCGAGCTAGTGTTTCTGTTGTAGAGTAAATAAACTTGCAGTTCAAGCCCGAATAAAAAAAAAACAATTCTCAATTTGCACATCCTCGCCAAACCAGCCCATGTCCACAAAAGATGCGCCACGCATTGTACCAAAAAGCGACTTCTCAAATTGAGTAACTTTCCTATGGTATTTCTCGGTAACTTCTAAGAATACTTATTTATATTTTTACGAAAATATAAATAAGTCTTAATGGTGTTCTCAATAGTTTCTTTCTAAGATTTCCACAATTTCCGAAATGTACTGCAACTTGCACATTGATCACTGGCTCCAATCCCCCCCGCCTCGACTGCCGCTGCAGCGCTGGAGCGACACCTGAACGGTCTCATCAAACGCGGGTTTATTGCCGCTATATTATTAGCCGGTTATCAGTAATGAACAGTCGGATTAATGCCCCATAATGCCGCAAAGCGATTTGATCTTTATTAACTCAATAATTAATCTCGTTTTGTAATAAAACTCATGAAATAATTTAGAACCGTTTCCCAATAAGATTACGAGTACCCACGTTTACGGAGAGTGACTTAATTGAGGAAAATTCTCAACCAAATGTTTAATGTATGAGTGGATTACAATATAATAAAGTTACATCGAGACATCGACTGCGATTAACTTCATATGTTGACACGATGGCAAAAAGGGGAGACTTTGATTGTAAATAAATGGGTAAGGACCAAAAAGTTGTCCACGCTAACTCACTCAATTAAAATTTCTATGACACTTTTCCGTTGTGACACGAAAATTAGCCATACATTTGTAGGGATAATTTTCGTGTCAAAACGGAACTTTCTTCACTTTTGTTGTTTGTATGGTTAACTACGCTTAACTCTATGGTCCAACTATTTTCATTTTTTTTCATCTTTTTTTTTTAATGT
This sequence comes from Acleris holmiana, assembly GCA_949316455.1. Classification (NCBI taxonomy): domain Eukaryota; kingdom Metazoa; phylum Arthropoda; class Insecta; order Lepidoptera; family Tortricidae; genus Acleris; species Acleris holmiana. The sequence goes on along the minus strand of OX438783.1, from coordinate 3,340,806 downwards.
ATCTTCCCCAATTACATAAAGACCGCTGAACTGGTTTAAATTTTTGTTTTTCATTTGAATCGGTATACGATGGGATTTTGGAGAAATCGAGAGAACTCCTCTAATATTATAGGAATATATTATAGCGTTTGCATTCAAACAGTATCATTTGGTGAAGTAGAACTGATGATGAAGACCACTGATGGCCACCGAAAATCAATGGTACCTATTTCAAGAGAGGCGATAAGCTATCTCGAAGATAGTTGAGCGACTATGACGAAGCACATTCATATGGTTTAAACATATGACTATGACTTTCCCGCGGCATCGCTTGTTTCTTATTAATTGAGATGTGGGAAGACATAACAGTATTATTATGATCACTAAAAGCTATGAAATAAAGTAATATTTTTATATAACTAAAACCCGCCTTCAGCAAAAAAAACTTCTTTGAAAGTGATAGGTAATAGATCAGTCCAACTACCACCATCTTATCCATTAACCACCCGCCAAGCAACAGTGTTCGCATTGTTGTGTTCCGGTGTGGGGATAAGACAACCGGTGAAATTACTAGCATAGAGGCATTCCATCTTAGTCCTCAGGGTTGGCAACGCATTTGAGATCTTGGGATTATAGTCTTGAGAATTCAAATGTCTATGGGTCTCAGATTCCACTTACCATCAGGTGGCCTGAGTGCTCGTGTGCCTTCTCCTTAACATAAAAAAAAAAACTGAAGTCAGCGTCACACAATATTTTTAGTCCTTTTACAAACAAAAGCCGAATTCAGTTGGACTGACCTATTACCTATCTTTTGAAAAGAAGTTAAATCTTGCTTTGTAAAGACGGTTTTTAGTTATTGAAAACATTTTTTGACATTGGAGCTAGTGACGTTTTCTCTGTGTGCGGTGATATTCCTGGGTGTTCACGTTCACATGCAATAGGGACCATCAGGTGGGAGGCATGATTGATTGTAAAGGATGTGGTGTAGAATTACTACACACCATGTTTTGGTAGCCAAGGGCGTATAATTACTTTGTGGACTGTTCGTACAGGCCTTGCGGTAACACCGTCATGTTAGGGGGTTCTATTTAAGGTTTAGATAGTGGTGTTACAGAATAGCCCCTGTGCTGCCGGTTCTGCGAGTGCCAGGCCCTCCCGCGCCGCTCCGGCCACGGCCGGCACATGAATATTCTCTTCGGGCGGGGCCCATAAATAAACATTTAAACGCATTAACTTAGCAGATTTTCTAAAAATTTACTAAATGGACTTAATTATTAGATTTTTTTTTATTCCCGGCTTAAGGAAACCCATTAGGTACCGTTCAACGAACGGCGAAAAGGAAAAATTAGGCGGGCGCCGAGGTTTATGGGCGTTTGCAGGTCATAATAAAAATAAATGATTACCGTCGAGGCTATACTCGTATTTATTTGTTGGTAATTTGTGGCTCAAATATCATTAGGATTACGAGTTGTAACAGCCAGTGGACGAGGCAATAGCAGTGTACTGGTCCGGAATGCAAGCCCTATTGGCCGGCGGAGGGAATGTCCAATAGCGCGCGTTACTGGGACGTTACTAGTAGCCATGGGGATTATGCGATCTTATTTTGTAATAATGGTACTTTGAAACTAATAAAAAAAGAAAATGGCTCAGTTAAGAAATAACGAGACACCGAGTCTATGAACAAGTAAAAGAAGTTATTCATTTGATCACATTTTTTTTTTCTTTGAATACAATTTTTGATTACTCATTTTAGTGTATCAGAGTGTGCGTTGGAGCAGTCCTAAAGTCCATACTTCGCAGAAAATCGTATTCGTAAAACATGATATTCGCAAAACATTATATTATTATTAGTAAAACATGACATTCGCAAAACAGTGGAATTAGTTTATAGAATTGTAGGTAAGTTTAGGTTATATTAGTTTTACAGCAGGCCCGGACGGCCAAACCAACCAGAAATAGGAGCTCCGCAAAAGCGGAGCTCCTTCGACACTGTCTCATTGATGTCTTGTTAATAATGTTTTAAGAATATCATGTTTTGTGGATATCGTGTATTGCGAATATGATATGTATGTTAATAATTGTCTCATTTGACTCAACTCACCGCGAGCCGCGAGCGCCGCGCGGGCGCAGCCGTTGGTGTCGGCGGCATGCTGGCGGAGCGGAATGCTGCTCCGCGCTAATGAGCTCTGGTTATTAACATAATAACCAAGCATTACAGTAATTAAACCCGATGCCACTAACCTCAACTAATGCTATTTAATTATGGGTCATACCAGCTTAGCTCTATTCGTTTATAATAACTCTTATAATTAAGCTTGCGAGGTTAAAACCACCTACAATTTAAAGAATTGGATGTTTTATGATTGAACGGCGTATACATAAATCCCAACTTGTATGATTGTTAATTGACGTCGCCGCACTTCTAGTCAGTTCATTTTGGATTAAGTTGTACAAATCATACGCTGTCACGAGGTGACACAAAGGAATCGCACACACAATCTTGTAACTAAGAACCAACTCTTATTCAGCCACAAGTACTTGTAGATGGCTCTTTCATTACTGCATTTATTAGGTATTGTTGTTCTTGGTCCCAAAAACATTAACCAGGCGTGGTTAGCTCTGCTGGCAGGGTGGGGTGCGGTGTGCCGAGGCACGCCGGGTGTGTTCAGGTGGACCGAGCTAAGCGGCTGCGGCCGAAGCGCGTGGGAGCGGCCGGGCGCCGGCCGGGGCGGAGGCGTCGAGCCGTGCCGGATAAGGAAGTAACAGGCTTGGGGATACATCGACGGTTTCCTGGTAGGTGAGGTGAAATTTATTAGGGTAATTAAGGGTTATTTTGTTTACGAGAATCAGTCTACTCGTAGTTAAGGTTAAGAAAGAGATAAAACATCATAGTATTCATCAGCGCTTCCCGTAGAATATTAGATATTGAGGAGTTCCTGTGGTTACCTCTAGTCTTCATCAGCACCTTTCATATCGCCAATGACGCTTTTAGAATGCCAATGATTTTATAGAATTGCTATTTTGTTGTGTACTTTTATTTTTGATGAGTTCCGTAAATTATTCGTGATTTCAACATCAGCTCACGCTATACGAGCTTACTATGATGACACTTTTTATCTAGTACGTTCTTTTAAACAAAGAGAAAAAAAATAAAATTGGGTCCATAAAATTGCTATAGAACGCGGGGGACACTTGACCCTTACAAATAATAGCGCTTCAAAGCTTAATATTTCATAAACTGATCACTTAATCAAAAAATTGTTTTCACAAACCCGTAATATTTTTAAAAGACTTATCCAACGACAACTCACACTACGGGGTATAGGAGAAAAAAATACATCCCCACTTTACGTCTAGGGCCCGCTAGAAAAATATTTTATTTCAATATTTTATTTTACTGGCATAACAAATATGTATATTCATGCCAAGTTACAGCTTTCTAGTAATGAGAGTGAGTCTCTGCGCTAGGCTGCGGACGGACGGACGGACGGAGATGGTGAGTTTGACTATGGAACCCTAAAAATATGTAGATTATTTTGGAGTCAGTCAAAATATGCATTAAAGGACCAAACCCGTAGGCTTATGCAGGCTATTGAGGACTTTTATCCAATAACAAAAAATATCAGCCAAATACTTTTCCTGTAGTGTCGAAATCGAAGTGACGAATATTCGTATTAATCTGTAAAGGTTGGTACTTTAACTCCTGAAAACAGTATTGCCCTTGAGCAGACATCGTCTCACATCGCCTTAGAATAGCTGCTGTAACGAAACTAATTCGCTGAAAGGACGTCGCTGAACATCTCCGTAAACAGTTGCCGAGACGCCAAATTAGGACAAATATACAGCACGAGGTTCAAGTCGGGCAAGAAATAGCGATGGAGAGGAGCGACGGCTACGGCTCACAGGCTGCGCTGCTGCCGTGTTGTCTTTACACCGCGAACACTTGATGGCCCGAAGTCTTTTGAGAGGTACTTCTGAAAATTATGGACAAACATTTTAAACATTGACGACAATTTCCTGTTTTAGTTTGTTTTGGAACTTCAAAGTAACGTGTATAACATTGTGCAGCCAAAGTTTGACTACCAGCTTGCTTTAATATTATAACATCTGTTTGAAAATGTTGGAAATTGCCGCCGTTAAATCTCAAAATGGTGGGGCTCATACCGACGCACCTGAAACGGCCCGCGGTTCCAGATTATAAGAAACCTGACTTATGCTCATGCAATATGCAGATGGCACCGACACCGCTTGTTGTCTAGCGGGTCACTCCGAGCACTAAACACAAAACTTTTGCAACCTTATCTCTCTCGCTCATCAGCGGTGACCGAATGGGGTAAGTGAGACAGCGCAAATGTAAATTCTGGTTTTGTTTTTGGGAGTAGGCCCCCTGGATTAGCTGCGCTCGTAAAAACTGCCATTTGCTAAGTCGAGGTCTGCCGCGAACCCGTGCTCCTTACACGCGGGACGTAAGCCGCAGGGATCTTTTCAAAATGAGGTTCGAGTGCAAACTAGGTTTTACATTTTGTATATTATTCAGGGAATCGGGATTAGGAATACGCCCACGGAAAAATCCTATCTATACAATTCTATCATTCAATTTTCTTCTCAATCGCAAACTGTTGCTAGGGACATGTTATTGTTACTAGGGACACGACAATGGTTTTTATTTATCACGACGGTTTACTTTCCGCCCACAATAAAGCATTCCTCGGAACACTATCACGTTGAACGAGACGGAGGAGGAAATAAATATTCTCCGCACATTTACAACTCTGACAAAGAAAGCACTTGTCCCGACGCGGATGAGAATTATTCCAAAGTAATTCGTGTTTACATTTTAGCTCAAAGTTAGTACATTAGACAGGATTGCTCGTTCATCCTTTTAGCGATGTGTCAGGTCTAACACTTGTATTCACAATTATTGCCGTGAATTTCATTCATACATTACACCTGTTTTCACCGCTGTGAAAATCGGGCGGGCAGTTTCTATACTAAGTTTGAACAGGACGCTGTGCTACCGAGGGCCATATAGCGCTGTTTAAATTGATTTGTTAACGTGTTTTACTTTTACGTAACGTGGAGATGTATTTTTATTCCTCATCTTCCCCATAGTGTGGGGTGTCGTTGGATAGGTCTTATAAAAATATTTGATTATTTGAACCTTTTATGAAATAAGCTTTAAAGCGCTAATTTTGGTAAGAGTCAAGTGCCCACCCACCCACCTGTATAGCCTAAACTACAAATACTAAAAATATGAAAAAAATCTTAATTGAAAGAGCATATAACGAATTTTAAAGGAAAATATCACGACTAAGTAGACATCATTGGTTCTCGAGATACAGGCGATTAGTGTTTATACCTACTAAAATCATCTAAGACGGCACCAATTGACTTTAAATAGAAAATTAGTAAAAAAAGATTTTATCCAAATAGCTACATATTTTGTATCACTATACTGTTGATGGACATAAGGTAGTATAAAAATATAATGTTTACCATCGGTTTAATTCAAGAGCACATTTTAAATAGATATGTTTGGCATAATTCGATGAGATTGACGATTTCAGTACCTGGGTGTTGATTTTAATCCATGACAATAATTAATATTATTAAAAAACTATGTCTTGAGATCTATAGATACTACAGTATTATTTAAGGTAAACCTATAGGTATACAATCTAACCTGTTTTTCAAGGTTATCTGGAAAATATCCCTGAAATGAGTGTATTTGGTTTTGTATATTCCTATTTTTTAACTTAAACTTTGTGTTTTGTAGAGTAAAGATACAATCTACTAAATCGATGTTGAGAAGATTTTGCAGAAAAATAACGTCTTGAAGACAAAACGCACGTGTCTCAACAATAGTGCCGCCTTCGTTCGCGATAAAGGAAATCCACGCGACGTCGCGCGCGTCCTCTAGTTTACCAATATCTCTATTCTCATTCGGATATATTTCCCGCGCGCGCTCGACACAATGCGCGCAAAGAGGCGTCCCGCCAGCTCGCATTCCCGCGCGATACGGCGGAATCCCGCAAAGTACGTCTTTCAAACAAACGGGCGCAATCTTTGTGCACGCCGACCCAGTCGATATCCATTCCCACATCCGCATGTAGTGTGAGCAAAATACTTTCGTATTGTGGTTTGGTTCAATTATGATGCAATCTTTTACGCATTTATTGTGATTGCGCTTAATAATGTACAGTGAGTCTTCCATACGAACATTCAACTAACGATAGTTTTATAATAAAATAATAACAATTACCCTTGATAATATACGATACTAATTTTTAAAGCTTTATCGTGCAGCAATGTAATGGAAAGTTGTATTTGACTTCTGAGAAGCAGAATTAGTTGACTTTATTCAATTATATCAGTTGTTAACTTGTTACCTGAACAATGCGTGCCAAATTAAATTGTATGAAAAAAGAACATCAAATTATGTTATTTAGGGCTGAAAAACCAATAAAATTATATCCTCATTTAGGAGACACACACTGTATAGTCTGTATAGTTTGTTTCTTGTTTCTCTCTTTGTATTTTCTGAGTTTTTTGCGGCGTTTCTTCTCAGCAGTGGTCTCCTTGTGGGGAGCGCGAGATATTGAAATATAAGTGCCCTACGTACTGTTATTTTTTAAATCTTTTTTAGTGCCCTATAATTAAGTTTACATGTACAAATAAACCATTAAAGTAAACCAGTATTTAATAATTTAATAACCTACTCGTATTTAATAATTTGGGTTCTCTGCCTTTTCGCCGACACGATGGGGTTCTACACGATGGTCCTGAAATAAATCCAGAATCATTTGCAGTTTTGGAAAAAAAATCTGGTTGTCAAATGATATGTTTGTGAAATTAATCATTCTTGAAACATTGGTTATGTCATAATCCAATGAAAATGTTTCGTTTGTTTGTCAGTACCGTTGCTTTATTCAAACATTAAAGATTCCTTGAGGGTTTAGACGACAATACAGCGAGCGCAGTCACCGCGCGCGAGGATCTTGACACGCCGCTGCACAACTCTGCCCTGCTAACACAAATCGCGGTATCTCAGACCTAACTTCTGTAGGAAATGCAACCTTATTACGAACAGGATAGGATTGAATTTGCATTGGTAAATGAATTTGAGATACTGCATTTTTGCTTAGGAGGGCAGAACTGCGAGCGGCCGCCGCCGCCGCCGCTACCATCACTCAGCAATCTTCTTTTGATTTTTATCGGGATTTTGATATTTCCTCTTCCGAAGCATCTTCAGAAAGCTACTCGAATGAAAACAGTGGGGCTAGACAAGGTGTATTCGACACTCGCTAGCGATTATGTTTCGATTAAAAAATATATGGAATTGACGTAAGTGTCACGTTACTATCTCGGTGGCTTACGTCAATTCCATACATTTATCAATCGAAACAAACGATTGGCGAATGCAACTTGTCTAGCAGCACCACAGAAGCGATTTTGAATCAGTCTTCTATTTGAGGGTTATTGTTACTTAGAAAATACCTCAAACTTTGATTATACAGCTGGTTACGTAAATATGCTCGAAATACAACCGAAAGTAAAGAAATACTTTTGGGTTATCTATATTTTAGTTGGTTTAATCAGGTGACTTAACAAAAATCATACGCCTTGTTGTGTATGAGAAAATTAAAATTTGTTGTGTAAATCACTAAATTTATCAGGTAATTGAATACAATTTAAAACAATCCAAAATACTAAATCTTTAAACGCTACGTCTGTTGAACGCTTAGGTACTAATGCGATGCATTTCCGCGTCGATCCGTGAGTCTCCGTATCTATCCCGGCTTCTTTGGACGTCCTCTCCGAGCGCGGCCGAAAGAGCGCATGCGCCAACAGGAATCTCACCTGACATTTTGAAACATAGCTGTCGTCAATTTGCTCCATTACCGGTAAAAACATTTTTTTTTCTGGAAACAGATATGCATTTTTTTATTAAATAAGAAAACTTTACTTAAATGCCTGCGAATTATATATTTATTAAACAACTACCCACGTTTGAAACGACAAAGTATTTGTTAGCTTTTACGTCACAAGATCGTAAATTTAAAAATAAAGCTGTTTATGTATGTTGTAAGCGACGCCGCCGCGCCGCTCGCCGGCGGCTGGCGGCCCGGCAGTGACGGACTGCATGCAGTTTTCCGCTCCTTTGACTCCCGCTGAGATTTATTGACGTAGATCTAAAAACGTAAAAACTTACAGCTATGTTTGCTCGGAATCAAAGCTTTGCAGTTGAACGGAACAATATTTGAACAATCCTAGCGTTTCTATTTTCTTGTTGTTACCTATTGGTTCTACGTTGAGCACATTAAGTTGATAATATTGTACTATAATTATTATGGTTCGTATGTAAAGAAAAAGGAAATCATACATTTTCATTTTTTTATTTACTTATTTAAAAAAAAACTAGCAGCTGACATATATGAACTACAAATATACAAAACAATCACTATTTAAATAAAATCAGTCAGCTGAGAAACGATCATGTGCGTACTCGGTACAATCAAACGCAGAAGTAGCTTTACATGTTAGTTCCTTGCTGCAGCTAATGATATAATAAAACCACTAACTCTTTCATACCTCACTGTGACTTGGTATTGATAGGAACAGCTAATTCTCAGCTTCGACTGTACTAACAGCATCTCTGTTAACTGCCCGCGCTTGTGAGCCTTATTGCAAGGTGACAAGATTCACAAAAGGTCAGTGAGTTGCGTTGTTGATAGTACTAGGAGAGAAAATCTGTGGGGGAATAAAATGGTTATTTGTGATTATAATCATATATTTCTTACACTTTCGGGGCGCTCGTTTTCCGCCCGTGAGTTTGTAACGACGGCGACGGTAATACATTACTGTCTTGTACTCCATAATGTTTAGATCAGAATCCGCGAGCGTTGGCGGATTAAAAATCCCGGCAAAAACCCGGGACTCTGTTCCGCGCCGATGGCGCGCGTAATTGAAATTCCGCACAAGTCCTTGCGCCGGCAGCCGACGTGTTAAGGGAGCTGCGGCTGTGGAAGGGTTACCTGTTGCTGACTTAGTATTTTTATTAAGACCATTTTAAGGCGCATTGAAATACCGGCCGACAGGAACGGGGTAGGAATAGCAAAATGTCGCGCCGCGGGGGAACCATTTATTTTCTGAAGTTTCCTGCGGGCACGAGGTAGAAACATTGTGTAAGCGCAGTTTATTACTTTCAAAAAACGTTTGTTAATTTGTGTTTCGTGAAATTGTATTCAGCCAGTTGGTTATAATAAGAAACTTCTTCACTTGACATATTAGTTAGTGGTCATGTAAAAGGCCACACGTGGATCCAGTTTGAGTTGGGGATTTTATAAACGTGATTGTCTTTACTTTTCTGATGTATCTAGACGTCCTGACGATGTGTTCCTCTGCATGTGGTTTGGTACAATTCTATAAACCGCGCAGAACACAGAAATAAGAGCCGGTTCTGCCATGTCATTCTCCTTCGGGAACTTACTTTTCAACTCGATAGATGTAGTGGCCGACGAGATTAAATTATTGTCTTTTCTGAGCGTACAAAAATGTTTTAGTGTGTGCATCCTCAATTAGTTAGCTTAACCATGGGTCAAAACTTCACTCCATAACGCAGATGCCTTTCTTGAGCATACAGTACAAAGTAATTATAAAAAAAAAACTATTTATCCAGTTCAGCCGTAAGTAATTCAGTGATACCTGATGGTGCCTCCATCGCATGTTACGTAATCCAGTCAACAACAAACAAAGTCGATATAAACCAACTCCTAAACTCCACTTGTATTGTATCAAAACAGCATCAAAACTTCGGCTCAGTGCGGGCTTCCCTACCGTCGAGTTGGTGAAGCGGCGATAGACGAGAGCCCGTGACTCCGCGGTCCCGGGATCCCGGCTCGTCGGTATGCGAGGCACGGGCGCCCGTAACGGGGGAATTATTTCGAGCACACGTCAATAAGCGACGCGGGCGCAAGCAGCGGGGCGGCGGCGAGGAGGGCTGCGTCGACAAGACATGTGTCGTTCGCTACGAGGACATCTAGGACAAAAACTCGAGATGAATTTCAATTATTTCATACATTTTCAGTAGAAATTTCAGGTTCACGGAGAATTTATCCTTTACAAATCCTCTAGCTGCCACCTGTGGGGACCTGAGATACCCTATTGAAGAAAATATCTTTGCCTGTGGAGGGAGGAAGGTAATTCAATTTAATCATTACTAGTAATTCAGTTAATTTATATCTAACTATGTTTTCAATTTACCGTGGGACCATCAACATAGCCTATTAAATTAAATGCAGAATTATCGTCCAATCCATATCAAAATATTATAAATGTAATTAAGTCATTTTGTCTGTTGGTTCCGCTTTCACGGCTAAACTTGGTATGGAAACAGAAATAGTTCAACCTATTTCTGTTTCCATACCAAGTTTAGCCGTGAAAGCGGAACCAACAGACAAAATGACTTAATTACATTTATAATATTTTGATATGGATTGGACGATAATTCTGCATTTAATTTAATAGGCTGGGGAAGAAAATAGAGCATTTTTATCCTGAATTTTTTTATAGTTCCTGAGGGGATAATGAAATTTTTTGTAGTCCGTGACTCGAGGCGTACGGAGTCACGGGCAACAGCTGGTAAAATAATAAATAGTAAATTTTAACATACAAAGAATAAATTATATTTATTTTTATGTTGTAATTATACAAAACTAATTAATTCTATTATTATCCCATGGAAGTAAATTTATAAAATAAATAAATATCAGGGGATAATCTCACACAAATTGACTTAGACCCAGACTACGCTTTAGGCTTGTACTATGGGTACTAGACAACGATAAACTTAATTATATAGAGAAATACATACCGTACTTAAATACAAAGAAAATATCCAGGACTCAGGAACAAATATTCTAAATAGCTACATTTGTTCTACAACTTTTACATAATATGTAATTTATTATTTGGGATTTTTTTCGAAAAAACTAAATAGCATTTTCAATGCACTCCATCCAATAGTCTAGCTGACATCTACTGTTAGCCTACAAACTTCGTAGTTTTCGCAATACATTGCTGGCTTGGAAAATCTAAATTCATTCATATTTAGTAAACAACAAGTTATTTTCAAAAGTTGTAGAATAAATGTTGATACGTTTGTGGTGTGGAAACGATCCCTAAACTTATTGCTCCTATTACAGGTATACTGAAACTCATCATTTTGAAAGTATTAGGGCTTGCACTGAAAACAACAGAACTCGTAAGCTGGGAACGCAGTGAGGCGTGAGGTGGTGCTTGCTTAACTTGTATTCCTATAAATGTTATAATTAATAAAATTATATAAGGGGGCAGACGTGTGCTTGAGACGGTTGCCGCCTCCGCCCGTGAGTTGGCCCAACGCAGCCAATCCGCCGTCCCGCACATATGTTGGGCTAATGATTTTGATCGCCGCCTTCTGGCCTTTGTTCCGGATTAATAAGGAGACCACGTTTTATATAAACATCACGCAGCGTACATATTTAATGTTCCCTCGCCGTTGATTCGATCCCTCTCTTGCATATAAAGTTAACTTGATTATCTTTATATGATAAAAGTTTGAGCGTTGAACTCAGTTGTGCAATCTGTGATTCAATTTTATTAAAAATGTATGAATAAATAATGATATCGGAATTTCCACACCACGTATAGTCAAATTTCCTAGGTTTCGTGAATTCCCCAAATTCGGCCAGTGAATTTTTAGTGAACTGTAAGTATCTAATAAGGATGCAAAGAGCTCATTAACTGCCTATCCCTACTCTTAAAAATTTTATTATAAATACTGCCGTACACAAAAACATTTTAGATACAATTTACTCTTCCTTTTTTAAATTTGTGTATGCAAAATTATCACTAAGTTATCACTTAACTGAGTCTGAGTGCGGCCGATAGACATTTGTGCAACATTCAGTGTCCAACGGATATTGTAAAACAATGAAGTCTTTATTTTCTTAATTAATAAAAAACGCTGTCAACAATTTGATAACTGCTACCCAAATACAAATATTCCATGGTCGTTAAACATAGCTCACCTGTGGCCAAATAAAATACCTACTTACATCTGTTTTCCTGTATAACACAAATGCTTCCAAGAGACGAGAATCGCTGTTCTAACACTAAGAAAAGATACAAAGACAAAAAATAAAAAGTAATTGGGCTGGCTCGCGGCCTGCGCTCGGGACTCGGGTGTACTTTTGTACATCGCCTTCGCTTCCAATAAATTGAATTCCAGTCCGTAGTTCACAGTCAATTGGCGGGCGGGGAAGTTAAATCAACGTGAGACCTCGTTACGGCGAGTAGATAAGAAAACTATCGTCATATTGAAGTAAGGGTCTACTTAAAATGGACGATGTTTTTAAGCCTTCAACCTCAACCATTACTTTAGACCTCCTTGAAGATCAGCTATAAATACGTCAAAGTTGTAATGTTATAATAGATACCAGTACAAAAGCAAAATTTTATCATCCTGATTTAGCAAAACGGACGCAGCTGAGCAATGCTCTACAAAGGCAACTCAAACGGGGAAAGGGGTGATTTGAATGTTAAAACATCTCTGAGCGCCTTCCGCAGTCTCTCAACTGTATCGAGTATTGTAGACGCTGCAGGAGGATACGCCTCGGGATACGAGAAGTTACCTAACAAGGTGTTCGAGCCATTCAATGCGATGAAGTTCTCCCGCTGCAACCGGATTCGTTTGTCTTCGGCATAAACGAGTGTGATGAATTCGCAAAGTGATGATGCAGACTAATAAAATATTTCAGTACTAATTTTTGCAGGCCACACCGTCCGCGTAGAATTTGTGAAATTAAGGATTTTTTAATTGGATCTTTAAATAACGTATAATATTTATCACATTCACTCTTATCACTTATCCCCGAAAATTATCAAATTTTCTGGGATAAAAGTACCCAATATCTGTCTCGAGGTCACAAACTGTCTTTGTACCAAATTTCCCATCGCTCGGTCGAGACGTTGACCGCAACAAGCGGAACAAACAATGAAACAATACGTATTTGTAGTCATGGCTTTATGTTTGCTTAAAAATACCTCATACTGGTCTGGTGAGAGTGCATTCTAATAGCAATTTGGTATCTATTTTAACATAAGTTAATTCTTATTTTAGTTTAGTTTTGTTTTAGTTTGTTTGAAAGAAATTCTTTGCCCGCACTTAAAATATCTCTTGAGTTCATTTCTATATTTTGTTTTAAGGAGCTACGTAAAGAGTAAACAATTTAGACGAAAACCGCTTGGTCATGATGGCGGTAAATTGCAGGAGGCGGGAAACGCGCTCGCCTCGCCGCCGCGGAGGACGCAGCTACACTCACCCGTCACCACTGAGACATGCTTCTCTTGTTCTTCTTGCGGGTTCTGCAGGCCTCCGGATATCTAACTACATAACATTTTGAAAATTCTTAACTTCATCAATACTTTAAAGTTGGATAAACTTTAGATAACTGCTATTCAATTTGACAACTTGAAGTTTCGTAGTTGTCGTTTCTACGAGGAACAAACATGTATTTAGGCGTTTCTACCTAGTGTCTGTGTCTCGTACCAACTTGTTATTCATCTCAATTTCACTCATAGCTACAATATGAATTCGTGACAATTTATACTCATTTGAACTTACAGTGTGTGGGTATGCGAATATAAAAAATGGTCATCAAAATAATTCGAATCTGGATATTTTTTGATTCTGTTTTCTTCCCACATCTATGTTGTATTGTCGTAAAGACCCATTTTCCCGCTGCCTTTTAAGCGGAACCCCAAAGATGCATCGCCGTGCACTTTGTGTCGGTCGCCAGCACAAAGAACTGTCGGAAAATAGCAATTTGTCAGAACGCTCCCGCGAGCGGCCGCCGCCATAATAAGAGGATCGCGCGCATGCGTGCGGCGCACTTCATCCTGCACCTTAATGGTTTCATTTCTTAATGAAAGTTCCCTAAAACGTATTTTTATGTTAATAACTTAACTTTTTTTAAAGACTCAGTATTTTTTTCTATATTTTGTTTTTACGCCCCAACGCTTGGCATTTAACTTCCAAATGTTCACTCACTTAGACGCGATATGTTTTAAATATAAATCTAGTTTGACTTTTGTGGACGTATTTTGTTTCATCAAAATAGGTTCGACCGCTATTTTCGGAAGCTCATAAAATGATTCAAACTGATGACCCTTCTTCATATTATTCGTGTCGTGAATAATAATATAAGGCGCTGTAGTTTACATATACAACGGTACATCCTTGTAGAGGCTGGTTATAATCGTAACCTAAGGAAAATTCTGCTGGGCTACCACACAACCTAAACAGTTCTTCAAACTTCAATCCGCTAGTTTGCCGAGCACTTCACTAAATTGTTCCTAGTTTGCCGCTAACTGCTCCTGGTTCTTTAAGTCATCCGCGGTAGCTTCGTTTAATCAGCATGAGTACGGACCGCTTTGTTCAGGAAGCCGACGCAGCGGGGAAGAAGCCCTGAGCTTACCGCGGAGTAGCGCAGAGACGACACTTTGGTAATGCAATATTGACTAGTATATTGAGCATTAAGTATTTCTTCTCTCGATCTTGGGAAGCTCTTTGTTGTAGTACAGATGGAAGGGAAGAGAGCCGTGGTAGATCACCCGAGGGACCGACGCGGTGAAAGAGGTTTGCGAACCAATTAGAGGCCAACGATAATATAGGGTGGTATGGAGTACTGGTGAACCAAGCAAGAATCCTTGTCATCGCGACCCTCAGTAATGAGGGAACGAGCAGGAAGAGAGAAGCATTTCTTTTTAAGGTGTGTATTTGTGTTTAGTCTTCTCGTGACCACGGCTGTGGTGTTATAACTTACAGAATCGCAACGTCGAGGTAAACGTTTATTTATAACGCAATAAAGTCCAGATTTATAGTTTTAGGCTATACAGCATAGGATATGTCAGACACAGCATCCGAACCTCCTGGCTTGGCCTATCGAATATTCGTGCAGTAAGTTGTAACCCTCGTACCCGGAGTACTCGGAGTGGCTCAGTATTAGTAAACCTTTGTGTGTGTGCTGATAGACCGGTTCTTAGTTAGGTTTCATATAAATGGCCGTTTAAGACATTTCAACTCTAAAAGTAGAGGTCGCCGTGTTATCGCGGGTTTCTATTTATTTATGTTAAAGTGCGCCCGCTGCTCCGGTAGGCTGCGTTGAAGTTGTATCGCCGCGAACAAGTTGGCTCATTATTTACTTTCGGAACCGCTTTAATTGTCCGCGGACGGTTCGACGAGGCGACGGCTTGCTGCCGCCTCGGCGCCGCCTCCTCGCGGGATACTTTGTTTGGACGGACTTAAAGTGAGCACCTTTGTTCACTTTAGTTCCAGGGAAAGTTTTGAATACGTTGTTTATTTTCGTAGTTAATATTGATAAAGTGCTTTTATTTAAAAAACGTCAATTAAAAGCAACAGATTGCCCGGTCTGATCTCGCTGGACATATTCATCCAATATAATCAATTGGATGATCCACTCGGGAGATTCTATTGGACTTCGCGCCCGTAACAACAAGTAGGTATACTAACTCCTTAGACGACGCAGTTAGCCTAGTTGGTAGTGACCCTGCCTACGAAACAAGCATTTCCGGGTTTAAATTGTGGTTAGGGTAAATACTTGTCTGATGAGAGTGAGTATTTATTCTGATTCTTGGATGTTTTCTTTATATTTAAGTTTTTATATCGTTGTCTAGTACCCATAGAACATAGATTGGGTCTAGGTCAATTTGTGTGAGATTGTCCCTGGATATATTTATTCCTAAGCAAGGGCTGTTAATTAAACCGAACCCAATAAAGAGGGCACGCCAGCCATGAAGACGCACGAGTTGACCTAATTCCCTGGATCGCCATGAATGCTTTTATTGTCCTCATCGCCCTCGAGCTTGAATGTCCTGAAGTAGATCGACAACACAAATCTGTCCTGGAAAGATTGCACAACTTGCATTGCGAGCACCCTGGCGGCGCTCTGCGTCGGACACGTTGACGAGCAGTGGAGCTCCGGCCGTGGCTCGCTGTTTAAGACATTTAAATCTGCCTGCCCTCGCAGCACGAATATAAAAATGAGCATCGCACTAGTATTATAACTGCGATGAGTGTGTGTGTGTGTGCGAGTTAGAATATTTCACGCTGCAATGACTGGATGAAATTTTGAATAGAGATAGTTTATACCCCGAATTAACACATATAGGTTATCTTTAGTGGTGATAGGATCCTGTCCAGGGTCTGTCCAATTACTACCACCATCGTATTAAAACACAAACCGGATAACAGTTTTGTTGATCATTTAATTGGACACTAAGCGTGTACCTTAAAAAAAAACATTAATCTACCGCCAAGCTGTAGTTTTTCCATTGTTGTGTTCCGGTAATAAGACAACCTGGTAAAATTACTAGCACAGAGGCATTTTATCTTAGTCCTCAGGGTTGGCAACGCAATTGAGGTCTTAAGATTACAGTCTTGAGATTATAGTCTTTTGTTTTTAAATATCTATGGGCCTCAGATTCCATTTACCATCAGGTGGCCTGAGTGCTCCTGTGCTTTCTTCTTGCCATAAAAAGACTTATCTCGATTAAAAAAAAACACTGTTCTCGTGGGATGGTCAAAGCGGACGAACTCGCGAGCGGAAGCTAGTGAAAAACATATATAAAAGCACATTTTGCCCTTTTTATGAGCAAACGGTTTAGATTCCGGATCAAAAAGACGTTTCATCCCCTCCTGCGGCCCTGTAATACAATAATCCGAGGCGATGTTTATTTGCATTGTCCCGAGCGATCTGTATTCCCTCCCGGCGCCCGGCACTCGCGGCCGGCGGACACAGCCCCATTCCATTATGAAAAAAGTTTATTTGTGATTGGCGCATGTCGGCGCGGCTGGGCTCGGGTTGACCGGAGTACGGCTGGCGGCCGGCGCGGGCTGACGACCACTGTTCGCTTAAATTTGAGGAAATTTTGAGACGCGCTACTGTTCCACCGCTGACATCAATGGACATACCGGTCAAGTGCAGTCGAACTCACGCACTGAGGGTTCTGTAATATCCGTCTCCTATTTGGCCGATTTTTTATTAATTGTTGTTTTTTAAGGTTTTTTAGTATATTGTATTCATTCGTCGATATGATGTTACAATTTAAATGAATTGCACTTCAAAACATACGACATGACATTGAGATCGTCAACATAAATACTATTAATTAAATAATATAAAAATAACACTCAAATAATGAAGCCAACATTGGTACCTAAACCACTACATCTTCAATTATCCGATATTAATGTTAGAAAATTAAAAAATAATAACTGTACAGGTTTAGTTTCTATTACTCACGGAGTATAATGGATTATCCAATAAAAAGTTCCTCAGCTGACGTATAAACGCTTCGTCGGACAGTAATAAAATATATTTTAAAGTAAGTTTGAACTACGATCGATCACACAAAGTTTGACACTTGTGTGTACTATCGTTTACCTTCGCAGTTATTAAAAATATTCTGATAAAAAATATCTGAATATCTATGATTCATGGTTCCGAAGATACAGCTATTTAAATTTAAGACGGACGGACGGATAAAGTACGAAAAGTTAGTAATAAAGTCCCATTTGGCACCCTTTGGGAACAATTACCTAAAAGTACACGCTTAATTAATTTAACATCCTTTAAGGACGAGTGAGGCCGACGTAAAGCAGGAACTGTCTGAGGCCTCTAATCCGACCTGACATCATAGTCTGTACGTCTGATCTCACACAGGTGAGAGAGATAATTGAATAAGATCACGCGAAGTTAAAGTGTACCCGCCCACTTAGCCTCCGTGGGATCTTTTATGCAATTATCCCCCTTAGCACTTAGTCCTTTACGTACTCCGGTGTTTTCCAGAATCTCTATGTACTCGTATAGTAAACTAGCATTTCGGATAGCCAGGGTCTATGATCATATTTTTTGCAAAGGGCATAACATTCCATCACTGTATAAGATAGTGGGTATGGTTTCTTTCCTCCCTCGCCATCTGCGCACACTATAAAACAATCGAAGTATAATACGAAGTGGAACAAAAAGAAGTCGATCGTCGATCCAACAGCTTAGAAAAACATTCGCGACGAGCAAATACGGGCGACTGCCGACTCGCGGACTCGACGCTTTGTTGACAAGGGCTTGTGCAAAAGCACACAAACTACTCTACTGAACAACAAAGACATATTTCCAGGCGATCTCAACTGAGTGCAACCTTATTTCTTACAGAAAAAGGTCTTTGCCTCGACTATAAAACCTTTTTGCTTTAGAAAAGCAGCACGGCGCTTCCGGGACGTTTTACAGCTCACAACTCTCAACTGTCTTATTTGAAGACGTCAGTTAGCTCAGAGGTTCTTAGGAACAGTTTACCTGCAGCCTCTATCCACTATTGAATTACTTATACAGTGTGTTACCGGCATGAAGGCTTTCCTTGATATAGAGTAACAATGGGCAACTCCTTAATGTACCTACTTGTTTATTTTAATTAAAACAAGATAAAACAGCACACGCTTGTTTTCTAACAAAAAATAAATTTCAAGTAATGTACACTATGCGTTAAAGTTAATTAATAAAGTCACGTGACCAAACTAAGACTTTTTTCTAAGTAACCATAGCAGCCCCATTTGACATCTGAACTCGTTGCACGGCTTCTAATATTGAATCTGGGATGGTGAGGACGTCGCCTGTTCGGCTATCTTTCACGATACAACCTCAACGATTCTGCTGCGTTGCCGTGTGTTTCGCCGTACAACAAAATCATGTCGCACATTTCACGAGCGTCGTAGGCCATTAGTTAAACTCACTATTTATTAAACATTAAATTATTACGAGAGGAATGACTTTCTTCTTCTTCTTTTTTTTTATTAAATGGTGGTCCACACAGTGATTCAGAATCAGAATCAGAATCAGAATAATCTTTATTCAAGTAGGTTTACAAATAATAAACTCTTTTGAAACGTCATAGTAGCGACTTAGCCTAAATTGACTGCAGGTTCAAATCGCGACCGATCAGAGAAGAACCTGAAGAAACTCTGTCGGATGTCTTTTTTTTTTCGACGTTCGCAACCTTTTGTCGTAAGGACTAAACATTTTATTACAAGCAATTCAGTCCCAAGCATTGTTAACATTAATATAGTCTTTAATACTATAATATGCTTTAGAAATTAGTTTACGCTTAACGTAACTCTTAAATTTATTTACTGATAGTTCAGTAACATTACTTGGGAGCTTATTATAGAACCTAATACAATTACCCATAAAAGAGTTTTTTATTTTATGGAGCCGCGTGAAGGGAACTGCGAGCTTATATTTATTTCTGGTATTAACATCTCTGGTCTGATTGTCCTGAGCTGGTGGCGCAACTGGTGCGTCTGTTTGTCCCATCTTTGACGAAGTTCTACTTCCGGCCTCGTCACCACCATCTGCTAGCATTGCCAACGGCGCGCACTGTGTCACATAGCAAATCGCCACTTGTTCGCGCCCTGAAGCTTCTTAATTCGCTCCTCGCATCGGTACCAGACTGCGATGTTTTTGCGAGTAGTTGGGTGGTGTTGAATGATGAATGTTTGAGGTTCTGCAAGGAGATGGATGTGTGTCTGTCGTCAACTAATTGTTAATAAATGTGTGGGTTAAATAATTATACTGAAATGTTTGTGCTAGAAACTGTGTACCCATATTTTATATTTTATATTTTTATATCTTGAAATGTTATGCATTTCACAGTGCTTTAGTACCTGTTACTGTTATACTGTGTTATTGTTAGAAATAAATAAATAAAAATAAATAAATAAACATTATGTATGTCACAGTTCTTTCTAAATTTAGCGATGTTTTTATGAACATAAATAATGTTTTCATAAATGTATTGACTGTGCATGGTCAATATATTAATTTCTTTAAACTTATCTCTAAGCGAGTCTCTCTGGCCCATCTTGTAGACAGCACGAATAGCCCTCTTCTGCAGAACAAAGATGCTATTTACATCAGCAGCATGATTTCGCCAATGTCAAGTGAATAGAGTAAATCAGTAAACAGAATAAATCAAAAGTAAAAGCCGGGTATTTTTCAATCGGCCATCTTCCCTCCCCGAAGGTTACCGGAATCGGAATGACTTTCGTTCAAGTTTGACACGTATTTGACAACGATTATTTTCTGTCATTTTAGTTTATCAAATCTGACAAATTCAAGGAGTATTAATAACTCTCTATGTTCTGCCCCTGTACCAATGTATGCCTTGTACCAAGTAATAACGATATTGATTACGATACTTACACATAGCTCCAGTAAGTTGATGATAGTTAAAATCTAAGAAGTTCAATTGCAGCGTTACGTTAGTTAACTTCGACTTAATTATACCTGCAAATAGTTACTTAAACAACATATTATCGTTAGTTAAAGCAGAAGCCCTCATGCCAGTAACACACTGTTTAGGTATCTACTAAGGCAAGGCAATATTTATTTTCCTTTAGGATTAGATTGTGTACTTTATTCTGGAACACCCCATTTGAAGCCTGGTCCGATTGTTATATATTTACAAAAAATAAATTCTGTACTAAGCTACTTGTTCTAAAGAAATAACAGGAATGGAAATGTAGTTTACTAACCACAATAGAACTAATTTTGGTCTTCTGATACGTGGATGTAAGGGAACATTGTTGATTTATCATTAAAGTATGTAAATGACAAGATTGAAACCCATACCATGCCCACAATATTTTATAATACTGAATGTGTGAATCAGAAACGGGGGGTAACTCCGGTTTCTAAGCTAAAAACGAATTTAGTGCTGACATCATTTTTAGGGGGCTAATATTTTTCGTTATTTTCGTAAGAGGATTGACACAAGTTGTTATCCCGCGCCTGAGAAACTATAGGATTTCTGAAAAGCTCAATTTTATTTTAGCATCGTTTCATTTCGTCGGCGCCGTAAGTAGTAAATATCAACAAAATATCACTTTATTGCTATAAAATATAGTAAATGATTATAATATATTATCTTTATCAGAATATCTTCCATTATTGTAATCCCTCGATGTTCCTTATGAAAGGGAATAAGGAATAAATAAACTTTATCTGCCCATAATACCCATAAATCGTCGCATTGTGCGCTTTCTATAAATCCTTACTTCCGTAATAATCCCCAGCGTTATCATACATACATATTTGTATGTATGTGAATCCTTTCCGATTAAATCTTACATGATATATTGTCAAATAAAAAATTGGTGTACCAATATTTTACGGGCAAGTGGTATTAAAATATAGACAAAAATCATAGTAGCCAAACACATCACACAACATTCGGGGCTTTAATGTTTCTAGGCGTGTTTGGCTTGAGTTTGATCGAAATAGGAAATATAAAAATATTTATTCGGAACTTTGTGATGCAAAAAACTTATAATACGACAGTCGAACTGAAGTTATTATAATGTGAATGCTTTTTAGCATAACCATGTTGCGATGTGGATTATATTTTACCTACGAGTACATTGACGGTCCGTCCAAATGGACCTTGTTCGATCGTAGTCAGTGGGATGGAAGGGAATTTCATTGACTACGATTGAACTAGGTCCATTTGTAGTAATTTTGACCTAGAACGTTAAGCTTTAACGTTGAAGCAGCCAATCTGGAAACAACTCGGTTTACGATAGACGATATCGCTGCTCTATTGGGGGAAATTTAGACTAACACTATTATTAGATATTTTTTTTGTTGTAAGGAAAAGGCAAAAAAGTATATAGGGTGCCTGACGGAAGGGGGATTTGAGACCCATAGATATTTGCGTCACGATTTGAGACTCAAGGCGACAATCTCAGGACTGCAATCCTAAGACTGCAAATGCGTTGCCAGTCTTGAGGACTTAGGTGGATTACCTGTATTATTGTTGTTATTTGGCACAAGCTAATATACACTCAGAAATCCTACCGTCATGAGCTGAACCAAAACTAACCAAAATTCTTATTCATAGACATGATTTGTCCATAACCCATAAGTCAAGGAATAATGGTCGTTATGCTGATGAGCTTTGGAGGCAATATTGCGCGTGGTTTATTACCTCGTCTCGGCCGCATGCCAGGCCGCTTGCCTTCGAATCCTAATCGTCCCTCGGATACACAGTTTATCGTCAGTCCGTGGTCTGACGTCGGCCAGAATATATTCCGAAGAGACAAATAGTTTTTTTTCAAATGGCAAGCTGGTATTGAGCACTGAGCTTGCAGTATATTGGACCTGGTGCGACCTAGAACTCCTAAACGCAGCAGCAGCAGCTGCACACATATAACAGACATATTAATTAGTGGAATATCATGTAAATACCTGCAAATGATGCAGAAGTTTCTTAATGTGGCGGGGTGTTGGCATACCCTTGGTGCGCTCGTACATAATACTTTCAAGACAGGACGTCATCATTGGCATCACCTTACGATGAATATTAAGTATTTTAAGATTAAAAATTAAAGGGTACAATAATCGCGCGGAATCCTTCTTGCGCGAGTTCGTCTCACTCTCGGCCGGTTTTTCTTTGATATGACAGGTGTTCTTTAAACCAGTGCAACTGTAGTCGTTTTGGGTACGCAGATAAAAATGTGTTTCAGCTTGGTTATTTGGCCAAAAAATCAAGGGACGGATAATCATGTCGCATTAACTTGATTTCTGATAACATTTTGCTAATCTTATTTTGTAAAAAGAGTCAATAAATACATTTACCAGCAATTATTCTGTAAAGGGTTCCTGGGGAGTGATTCTCTTAAGTGTATAATTTTTTAACTCGACGCAGTTTATATTATACGGCGAGTTTAAGTAGCCCCGGCAAAGCGTACAACACACATTTTAGGGCGTGCATTCTCAATTCTCAAGCTCGACCCACCTTGTATCGCCTTTCCCTTCACGCTACAGGAACACTAGGAACTGTTTTGCGGTTAGACGGAGTTTTGTTCAGCGGTAAATAATTGGACATAAGTTTATAAGCAAACAATTCTGTTTCATACGTTTTTGCTCGGTGTCCTCCTGGCGGAAGTAGCTGAGGATGAACACTAAACAGTATTTTGATTGATGTGGTTTCCGAGAATCAAGACCTTCAAAGACGGGCGGGTGTGTTTGTAGTTAAATAATGCATGCCGCGGACGCTCTGTTTGAGCGGGTAATTGCGTCGACATTCATACGTTTAACATAAAGTAAACACGAATTAACATTTCAGCCGAGTTAGAAGGGTTAAAAATTAAAGCCAGTGATATGCGTTGGTTAATTGTAGGGATACTAATTATATAATTGAGTTATTACAGCGTGACTTTTACCTTTTTAGGTCTCATTTACACAACTGAACTAGGGTTTGTTTACTGCGCATTAGAGTTTATTTTTATCCCGTGGCAAACAATCACCAACGCAAATTAATTTAATATACTTAAAAGAAGCAGATCAGGATACTTAGTCAAGTTCAATGGTGTCTTAGTGTTTTTTGATTCACTTTAACCTAAAACAAAAGAAACACACTATATTATGTGGGCAGATTTAGTGGTGCGAGGCTGTGTAACGATGTGAATGTTTCCACCAGAGATGTGCGAGGTAGCTAAGTAGTGCGAGGCTGTGTATTGATGTAAATGTTTCCACCAAAGATGTGCGAGGTAGCTAAGTATTGCGAGGCTGTGCAACGATGTGAATGTTTCCACCAGAGATGTGCGAGGTAGCCAAGTGGTGCGAGGATGCATAGCGAGGATGTGTGTGTGGCTCTTTAGGTATACATAGCCAGACGCCGCCTCGCAACACATCCCTCGCAACACAATCCTAGTCAAGTATAACTAGCTTTACGAGTACAAGCTCAGAAAATATCTACCTATGTAAATAGTGTTACTTTTCTTTGAATTCCCTCGTGATCTTTAAAAGCATCCGTGGTTCGACATTTTATCAAGCACTTCTTTGTGGCATTTCTAGGAACGTTGCTACGGAATACATACACGTTTCTTTACTGAAATCAAGATTGAATAAGATAAATTAGTTTAGTATAATATAATACTCCGTATATTGGCTTCAATGTTCTTGGAAATATATGTGATTGAAATATATACGATCGTATGAAAGAAAGACGCTGCATTACGACAAACTACAAATTCTACCGTACTCGTACATATACATTTGCAATTTAAGTGTTCTATGATTATATTGTTAAAGTTCTTCCCGTGTGGTTGCCGAATAGTGCCACTCCATGTCATCCCGTGAATGTCGTAAGTGGCGACTAAGGGAATAAAGGCGTGTAGTACTTACTTAGGCGATGAGCTTGCAACCTGTGACTAATACACTAGTAAACTTCTTAGCCTGATTGTGCAAAATGTGGTGGTGGTTTTCAACAAGTCATTTTAGAGTTATTGGTATTTCCGTAGCTCTGCCTACCCCAGTCTGGGGATGAAGGCGGGATGTGATGTTTTTATGTATGATTATCTTAAAATCGTATTTGATATACTTAATATAAAATACAAAAGCCACCGTCATACCCAATACAAAGGTTCTATTCTTTTGACATGGTATTGTCAACGTTAAGATGGCTCCAATTTACTAGACAGCGTTATATTATATAATTGCGGCCGTTGTAAAGACTATATGTCGGCATGTCACAGAACAGAGGCCAAGCGGAGGTATCAAATACAACGGCATCATTCGATTGACGGTTTTAACCTTTTCAACGCCATTAACAGATATTTCCGACATGGTTGACAGCGCAAAATACTGTACACCTGAGTATCTATGAGGCAAAGTTGACTTTCGCTCTGGTTTTATTTTTGACATACCGTCGAAAAGGTTAAGAGTGTTCCATTCCATTCATTATCGTTATGAGATCGGTCGACAGAATTCTGAAGTCAAGGACTGGACATAGGTCTCCCCAAGGACTGGCACATCGTGCATCACGACAATGTCCTACCGGTGTTTCTCTTAAATTAACCTTCTAGAGAAGACTATATTCAGGCACTTTACAGAACGAAAGCAATAAATCTCCACGAAATGCAATATTCACACAGTAAACAACGAATAAAAATAACACTAATCTCAGCCGAGTGGGTTTCCTCGAACTTACAAAACGGCTATTGTGTATAAGACCTATTCGACTAACGCGCCCGGGCTACGGTGACCTCCCTGAACTCCGCCACAGGCTCTTTCAGGTTCTTCTCTGCTAGATTTGTCGAGGGGTGAGGCGGGTCTGAGGTTCTGGCGCTATAAATATCGTTGCGTGCGGCTGGGGGCGCGCCATTTGCAATAACTTATTGCCTTTTATTCACCCCCCCCTCCCGTCCCCCTGCCCCCTGACACGTCGTAAAGTGTTCCGATCGGGAAGGTGTCGAATTTAAAAGGTGAACCCGGGTTCCTGCTCGCGCAGTTACGAAGAACATGCTTCTGACGTGTTTATTAACTAACCTTAATATTGTACAGACATGTATACACTTTTAAAATACTCAGGATACAATATAATTTTCAGTACGTCGCGATACATCGTTAAATATTACAAACTTAATAAGGATATGTTTTGACAGCAATAATAACAATTGCTTTAGCGCGTTATGTTTACAGTCCTGTATGTAAGCGTGTGCACAAACGTAGCAGTCACGAACTGACGTAAACTCACACGAGCACTGCTGTTCGCGTCACGGTCCTTTCACTACAAACATATCTCCAAAACCCACAAGTATTAGCTATTTAGTCACGACTATTTAAAATTATTTTGTGCTCTCTTAGATGATATTCAGCAGGTGTAAACATTTTAATCGGTAACTCAAGAACCAATTGCATGTAACTTAATCTCTCCAGGGGGAGGGGAAATTTAGGTAACCCTAGCGAAAACGCAAATCAAAGTAAAATTTAATAACATATATTTAAAAGTCATTGTTAAGATGAACAAAATTCGCCCTTGCGCACTTACGGGAGCTACACTGATTCATTTTTACTAACTATCGTATTGATGCGCGATTAGTGCATGGTATAATATAAAATATTACGTGTACAAAATTCATCTTTATAACTTTGATGGAAAATTGAGTGTTAAATACCGCCAGATATACAGGCACAAAAACAGACATGGTGAAACTCTAAGGTTGGAGTCCCTTGTTTGATTACGGATCTCTTTTTAACTTTAGTAGAGACGAAAGAGTAAAATCCACCTTTTGAAGAACATCGGGTCATAAACGACCGGCTCGACTGGGGTAGCTTTAAAAAGTTGACGTAACTTCGGGCGCATTTGATTGTTCTGATGTTTGCAACCAGGTATGGATGGTCCCTGCAGTACTTCTAGAGTTCATAAATAGTGTCATATCACTTATATTCAGTCTTTTACATCAAATACAAGTCGAACGGAGAACCCACCGGCAAGGACTTGAAATCTCGAGGCTGTCTCGGGTCGGCTATTTTAATAAAACATATGGCGTATATTCAGCCGAGAGGGTCCTAATGTATATTCAATGCCCGCTAGTGTCTCCGCACATTTAGGGCTAATAAAATCCCCGGTAGTATTATAAATGCGAAAGTGGATTTGTTTGTTCTGCCTCGGCTTTATCGATTAATCAACATGCTTGTAGATATGGATGAGCATTTCTGGAATCTTAAATAATAACAGATTGAATTTTGGCGACACACATTCTACGTATTTAATTCTCCAACTTAGCTTTTTGCGTATTCTGTGTGACGGTCTCTGTGGCGACCCACGGGGAAACCTGCGTCTTACAGCCCTTACTAACACGATCGATGTTGTCTTTGGAGGTTGGCAAAGGACATCATTTTGTTTTATTTTGTTTAGATACATTTTTGATACTAAAAACATTTCTAAATTGGTCTTGGAGCTCATTTCGGAATGAGGTATGTTTGTGTGAGAGATTGTTATCTGATAACCTATGATACGATGCATCGCCATTAAAAACGTCTTTCTGTTATAAAAATCTATATTCATTCCACTTTGTTTTAGCCCATCTCACTTCTATGTATTAAACAAGTAGTTAACACTATGGTAGCTCTTGTTTCCCTAACACAAAGAGCTCCTGAAAAACAAATTGAAATGCGTTATTTTCAATGGGTCAAATTGTTGTACTATGGTTTTGAAATATCGACCATCGCTTGTTTCAATAGCTATTAATCGTTCTCAACAAGTTGAAATAAGAAGGTCTTATGGAGTTTAAATTATGTCCAATGCGAAATTTGTGACCTGTGGCCATATTTGCCGCAGTGTTCCATATTTAGGTTCCATTTATTTTGTACAGCGCGGATTAAAAACCGTTATTAGACACTGTAAATTATCACCTGTATGCTGATCATATACAGAATTACATGTCCACTCATCCTAATACCTTAATAAGCTGCTAGCAAAATAAACAAATACCTCAATCAGGTATTTAAATGGTCTAGATTTATTTGGTCTTAATCCCACTTAAATCAAAATATATGTTCCTTAATAATAGATTAAATAACATTTATTTAATAGATTTAGATTAAATAACATTCATTTATTTCATTATGAAAATTTACATAACATTTTTTAAATTACAAAACCATGAATTCACAAAAAGATCGCCAGGGCGTATAAAGCATAACAATAAGATAAATACTAGTCAAATCAAAGCACAGTGTAAAATTAAAATAAAACAACGAATAATTAAAATAATTTAAAAATGGTACAATGTCAAAGGAGTAAAGAGTGTTTAAATGGCACATAATTTATAAAAGCAAGGGCACCCTAGATATATAAACTGAGAAGAATCTAAAAGATAATATTATGCATTATTTATTTTAAACTAATAATGTCATTTGAAACGTAAAACGTATTTTCGTTGTATTCTTTTACAGAAATGTATTATTATATGTTAGTAGAAGCTCAAAAGTTTAAGTATTTAATTGGTTTGGTGAATTTCTTTCTAACCATGATATTTATTTGAAAGTAAAGATAAATGGTTTCGAGTATCGGTGGAGCATGCACCCTTGAGGCACGCGTCTAATGGCGGAAAGCTCTTCGACTGTCGCCAGCTGACGAGGCCGTCTAAAGCCCAAGTTAGTGGGACACCAAACACCCATGGGCCTAGGAGCTTATAACTCTTACATTACATTTTTTTTTCTAGTTTAATTTTATTTCCAAAACATTGATAACCTAATTATTTAGTTTCGACAGCTTATTAATTTTGGCTCCAAACAAGTTCATGAAATTTCTTGAAAGTGTTAATTTTCTAAGCAGAACTCTGTCATTTTTACTTGGAATTCGGTATTTCCATCTTTATGAAAGAAAATTCGCATTGAGGTACCCTTCAACATGACATGATTTGAAACGTATTTTATTACTTATTACGCATACAAGGTGAAGGGCTTTGACTACTGCCAAATCGTATCTGTGGCATCCTTGTCAGTCGGTTAAATTAGGCTTTTGTTTTATTTCGAACCACATATTTTCCACAAAATCAGCCGCTAACATAAGGCTGCGTCAGGCCTTTATGATCACTATTGGCAACAAATATCGGAATCGGCGCGGAATCGAATTCGCACAAACAGTGATAACTCAGGTTTGAATGGGCATTCAGATGTAAATGGGCTCACGTGGCGTTCACACGTGATACAGGAGGTTCAGGGTGTTATTCTTTAAAGAAGTGTCGTCATGAGCAATAATCGAATGTTCGAGGGGTGGGAACGCAGAGCCAAGTAAGCGTGGATTTTATAAAAAAAATGCGCTATGCCATACATCGTTCCCAAATGTCAAGCTCGTTAACAAACAATCACTACTTATTGGAGATTGTTGTATTAAGTAGCAAACTTGAGCTGAATTCTAAATAACTTGACTTCCTATAATTATTTGCGAATTTGGATATAATATTTGTTCCTGTAATAATATGGTGTCACACAATATGGTGGTATAATACGATTCGGTTGGAGTTCTGATGTCCAGGTCTACTTAACATCCTAAATTTCTTATAAGTACTTACGTTGATGTTCTCTGTATCTGTAAGTTCAAAGCAATGTTGGCAGTAATCTCGAGTTGTTGAGTTTCTCTCCGTCGGTCACAATACCCTTGTCACTTCAGCCAAGTCTTTTGAAGACGCCCAAGGCAAACTTAGGTGACATTACATGTAACGCCTTGGCGCACTATTCGCTCTAAAATAATACCTATGTTATATTTGCAATTGAATCCTCACAACTTCAAATGTCAATGCTATGCGGCGCTGTATTATACTTGACAAGTTACCCAATTCATATTACATTGATTTATCGTCGTCCCTTCATTTGGTCGGTACTCCAAGTTAAATAGTAATTCCGACATGAATATCGGCATAATGTAGCCCTGTCGTTATATTTACATTTACCCTTCCGACCCAAAAGAACTTATATTCACTAGGTTTGTACGAAACTTGAGCTGTTTTCAATAAGATGTCGTACTTTATAACTTCAAACGCAAAAGGGCCTTACTACGTCGGAATTATTGGAAATTTGAGCTGTTTTTACTTCACGTGTTCGATGGATTTTGGACTAGTTCCAGAAAATAGTTACGAGGCAGCCATTGTCGGGGAGCGTAAATATGATTAAGTTCCGATCGGTATTGACTCTGGTTGTAATTGTGCAAGAGGAAAGGATGGCTGATTGTTCCTTCAATTATCTAAATAGTTAATTGTTATGTAATATAAAATAAAATCATCATATATTCTATGGATCTATATCTGAATCCCTAAAGTTTTTTAACCTATTTTTATATTCCCTAACGTTTTATGTCATAATGATCACTTGTCCTAACGCTCACATGGCCTATCTTTAGGATTCCTAACATCGTATGGATGACTTTTTTTTCCGTAATGTTTTATTTCCTAACATCACTTGCCATATTGATTCTTCATCCTAACGTTATGTGCCATAATAGTCATGTTAGCAAGCAGAGTTAAAAATATATAAAAAAATATTTTATTTAGAAACCTAACCTTGTCAAACTTGTTGGTTCTGGCGTTTCGCTCGCTCGTTAGGGTCACAGTTCTACCTAACACTCCTCCTCGCTTCGCTCGTCGTCGTACCTAACCTAACCGAAATCTGACCTGCCTGAAGGTAGAATACGTAACGACTAGGGATTTTGAGGAATATGCCAAATAACATTAGGAATATTAATACTTATGGTAAAAAATACTCAGGCAAATGAGTCTTAGGGCAATCATTACATTATGAAAAATGATTGTTATGGCAATTAGGGCTAATGCCCATTAGAGCAAAACAGTTCGGGCAAGTGATTTTAGGACAAACGATGTTAGGGATCGCGAGGGAGACCCATATTCTATACCATTTAAGGCAACGATAATACAGATCTTAATCGTTCATTCGGTGTGAAAGGACGTCTGATAGTATTAATAATCTATTTGGAATATTGTAAATCTTAAGGATAAGATTTCCACTAAGCACATAATAATAATAATAATAATAATAAAAGAAATTTATTTACCAACATAAACAGGAAAAGGTTACATTATAAAAATATATCATTAACACGGTTTATACATACATGTCTATTATTAAGATGTTAAGCATTTATGAAGAAGTAGAAGCAATCGTGTGATTTAAAGGTTGTGTCGTTTGCGGGTTGCAATCCATTTAGTCAATTTTCGAGAACCGCTAATGTTAGCGTTTATGCATCTTGCCTGGGCCGCCAGATCACACATTAGACGTTGGTCGAGAAACCTTTCGCTTCTCTAAATCACAAAACAAAATGCTTACATGGACGAACTCATCTGTGTACTCATCTTCAAGAAATGTCGAAGTGTCCAAACTTGAGAACTCCTTCCCCCTCAATCTACACTGTGAGGGGTCGTCAAACTTTAAGTTTGAGGACATACAATTTGTCCGCATTTTCTCCATTTTTTTTTGCGGTGATGTAATTAACGAAAAAAGTTTTCCCCCCCTCCAGTATTCAAGCACGCGTCCAAAACTTCTTTCATCCCGAGTTAGCAACTTGAAACTTGTTTTTTTGCAAATCCAAGTTTTTTTTAATCTAAATTCTTTGTGTCTTTTTGACGCGTGTCCCAAAAATTTGGCAGTAACATTGTTTAAGAATTTCTTAAGTCGTCTCGAGCTTTGAAAATGCGTCGGAAAGCCTTTGACGTAGTTCTTACATATTACTTATTTAGCAAAGGTACTTCTTACGAAAATAACTTTCTTTTAAGGGCCTCTTCCATTTCATCACGGTAAAAGTGTTTGATATGGAAAGTGGAAAAAGATTAATATACTTTAATTTAACACAATATATAATTATAATTTTTAGAAAGCTCTAAATTGATTTATATTTATATTTGTTTTATTTAACCAAGTGAAGAGAGTTGAAACAACGACAAACCAGACGAACCGTGGCGTATAGTTCTGTTATACTTTCAGTAAAATCAGATGATTTGTAAAAAACTGTTTGAAATTCCTGCTCTATCCCCGCCCGAACCTGAATATATCATATTAACAACAATAAAAGCCTCGTGGAAAAATACTTATCTATAATAAAACACAACGCAATTACAGATATGAGATAAAGACCTCGAACCATCTATGAAGTCAATAGTTTCACCTCTGATGTTATTTGCGGCGCATTCGAACCACCCGACTAATCTGCTCCCGCGGGACCTGATCCTTAATCATAATTGATTACCCAACTACCAATCTCTAGTGGCATCCCACTTACATCTTTCCACATAAAAACACAGCTCACCTTACACTAGTTTATCAGTATCTCAACCATTTTAAAACAGCCTGATATCGTTTCAGCAGTACTTGATCGAGAGCTCAAGTTGAAGTGGCTTTATTTCTAAGAGTTCAGTGATCGATGCTTCTGGAAGGTTTTGGTGACGTTCGTTAGTGAGAGGATTTTATACTCATTAGAGTCACATTTGAGTGAGGTCGCGAGGGGGAGGGAGGTGATTAGTGACCGGAAAGGATCTTGTCTTCCCAGAAGCTTTTTATCATTAAACGTTTGATGGTTAATGACCTCGAGAATCGTAAAATATTCAGCAACGGTCGTCTAGCTCAATGTAAAGTTCCAAAGTTATTTAAATAATGTCTTTGTCAATAAGTTGACATTGGCGGCGGACGAGTTAGGCTGCCGTTACACCAGACACGTGCGAGATAGCTAAGAGGTTTGATGTAAAACGATATCGACTGATAAATAATTATATTACGTGTTACACCTATTTTTTTCGAAGAGGATATCTACGTAAGATGTCCGGTTTCATTAATTGGGAGTGAACCGGGTTATGTTCGATAGGCCCCACTAAAACCTTCTCGAAGGTCAAGGTTCAATTCCGTGTGAACAAAAGTATTACTCCTTCGGAATATGTTTAGCCGACTGTACTTATTTCCACAAAATTCTACTTAATTTTTGCTGAAGTTTTGCTCTGTAGTTTTGATGAGCTGATGATAAAAAAAATCGTATTACTGTTCCACAATAAAGCATATTCCTAAGCTGATATTGCCATCGTTGAATCGGCGTCATATTCATGTCATTCTTAAAATATATAGCGGCTTAGGTTTAGCATCATGCTTTTTCTTACTTCAATAAAAATAAAATAGAACTTAGGCAGCCGCCACAGCCCGTTTTGTGGGCAGGCAGCCTTACTCTCGCCATTTCCGAAGCTGCGGATCGTCCCGAGGAGTTTTCTAGCGAACGAGTTTTTTTTTCCTTCGGACGGCGTCTAAAGTTGATTGTGAACAAAAACAGCGCTTCTCGTTCATGTATTGTTTTGATTAATCTAGTTACTTTACCGACGATTTTTTTAACTTTTTCATTTGATGGGTGGCCGGTGGAAATAATACTAAGTATAGTTTTGTAGTTAGTAGTACAGACGCAGGGATTGGATTGGATGATTGGTGGCCTATTTAGGAACAACCCTAATATCTCGAATTATTTGATTACGAATTTGATAATTAATTAATAATTCTGTTTTTTTGCAACAAAGAAAAATATTATCGCCGAATCAATAAACATTGAATTTGATGTATATTATCCAATATTTCAAATGACGAAAACTAGTTTTCCAAATATAACTTGACCTGTTCTTGTTGCAATGTATGAACGTAGGCAGGCAGGATTGGTGGCTGTTAATTGTCGATAGGGAAGCGTGTCAATTTTTCAACGTAACAGTGGCCACGTTCATTACAATACGATTACGGTTTCACAGGGTTAGAATAGCGCCTAAGCAGTGGAAATCACCGTAAGTAGTATTTTTACTGTTATTATGTGTGTTTGTTAGTTACTGTTGTTCTCTCTTTCACGTAGTAATGGATGGATTGACATGATTGGCAAAAATCTAGTCGGAGGGACAAAAATTATTCAATGTTCTAATAGGGGACACAGGAACAATCAACTAAAGCACTCTAGTAATCACGCTAGTAATATACAAATTGCAGTACGATTCAATTCGTGCAGTAAACAATGCAATCTGGGCCTAAATAAACTGGTCGGCAGCCAGCTAACCCGATCGCAGACGCACGACGCCGACCGCAGCGCTGCGCAGCCGCCGGCGCTAACGGGACGGGCGTATGGTATGTTATAACCGTAATGATGGGAATTACAAACGTGAACAACATTTTATTTATTTATCGAATACTTTTGTTTCCCAAGTAATACATTTTCGTTCATTCCAAAATGTTTATACTACTTTAAAAAAAAGTATAATAAATGGCATCACTTTACACTCAATGTACAATAATATGTACCCATCGAAGTGGCCAATTAATAGCGTCCGCCGGCTGGTTTAAGTTTCTGAAATTTATCAAACTTAATTTAACAGTCTTAACTAAAACATCTGTAGCTTCATATTTTATTAGGTACACAGTGGGTAGTGTAGGTTCAATCATATACCTACGAAAAATATTATTCCATCAGGTACTTCGGGACTCGGTCTAAAGACATTTCTTCAAAACATTTCGGTCCACATGAGGAATCGAGAATGAATGATAGCTTAATTTTTTCGTGTAATATTACTCCCCCCGTCCCCCTCGTCCTTCAACCTCTATAGGAATTTCGTATCAAAGCAATCGACGCACTTACGAGAGGATCCCGTTCAGGGCCCAGCGCCCTCCTCTCAAGGTAAATTGTACTTGATGTCTAGTTTTGGGCATTAAATGCTCTATAAGAGCCGCAGCCGCGTTTCTCCGTAATGAATTGTGGAAACCGTAATTACCTTAAATACATTATTTTCCTTCTTTAGTTTTTTCTGAGCTTTTATCATTTTATGCGTGTTTTTATTTGTTTTTACTTTAACTAATGGATCACACAATTAGAAACGTAACCAGCCTAGCTCAGATTGAGTTAACTCAACGACTGCGCCGATGGCACGCTAGCCATGTACTGGCATCCAGTTGACTTAACCCCTGACAGCCGAGTCGACATGAAAACGGCCGGTGACAGCTCAGGGAAGCCGGGCGCTCGTTGCACTGCCGAACTCAGTCTGCCGAGGATGGACACAGGCAGACAGACGACAAGACTTGTGCGACATCTTTCAAGTTCGCCAAGAGTACGCGACAGAGTTGCAAGCCAATAAATCGTGGTTTTATAGCAAACATACTTAACGTCACGCCTTCATTCGCAGCACTGGGTTAGGCAGGGTTACAGAATATCAAGAGAAACTTGTTAATAATTCTGTAACCAAGTTTTGCACAATCAGGCTAAGATTTAGGCAGCAAGTTAGGCAGTTTTATTTTATAGCAATATCTAAGTAATTTACTATATTATTAAATGGTTATTGCGGGTGTGTAATGGGAAATTAGATTATTTTTTACGGCGAAAAGGCTGCTAATGAGCAATTCGTTTCGAATTTGTGTGCCGCTGTTTACTTTTATTGTAATTTATTTAAGAAAGAATAATAAACAAATAAAGTAACTACGTAGGAGCTGACCGTATATATTATTGAGAAATATATGCTCTAAAACAGAACTCTTACAATTTAGTAGTGCTTGTTAGTCTGAGATATCGCAAGCTATTCTAGAAGACTATATTAAGCCAGTGACTCGCCTATATTCCAGCTAATAGCTTCTCTCGCGAGGCTACACTTGTTCCATAATACCGTTAACATCTCTCGCGGTATACACAACAAGCCGCAGACACGGGCGTGAGCTGGCGGTGCGAGCAGGGCATGGGGCGGAAGAGAATACGTGATCAGAAAACACCTTGTTTTAAGCCGGTTAATGATCTTTATACGTACATCCATAACATCACGCTTTCATTCCCAGAGTGGGGTAGGCAGAGCTACAGAAATACCAACAACTCTAAAAAGACTTGCTTGTAATTCTGCAACCACATTTTGCACATCCAAGCCAAGACTTTTACTAGTGTATTAGTGACAAATCATGTATTAGGTTGCAAGCCTGTCGCTTAACAATACTACAAGCCCTTACTCCCTTCTACTTTTCTTTTTTATCGTCTAAAAATTACAGCGGTATGAATAGATATTATTTTAGTAACGTGGCTTGATCCTGGGCGCTTATTATGGGTGCGTTCATCGCGTGGCTAAACGTGGATAAAACATCCGTCACTTTTGACAAGTACAGTGCTAGAGTTACGGATGCTTTATCCAACTAAATAGACGTGATCATAATACGGGCCTGCGAATTTAAATAGATTTACAGTGAGACCTCGACGCCCCGCTTGTGTTCTATGATATTGTGGCAGACCAATACATTACTAATACTTCCTAGGTTTTCTATGAATACAGCACAACGACGATCGGATCCCTGTCGTGTATCTCACTCGCACAAGCATCTGGCAGTATTATCACGTTTGTTGTACAGAATAATAAGCAAGCCGATAGCTCCTCAGGAAACGGTAGAAATGCAGTAAGATATTTTTCTTTGTTTAGAAATCAAAAGATAAAACAGAGTGGTACACAAATTGATTATTGAAAATCATCTCTAAGCGACACCAAATAAAGGCCGTTCGGGTCAAACCGCGGGCCCGGCCGGTGTACCGAGCGCCGCCCGCCGAGGAGCTGTTTCGCTTCCGCTACATAAATCCGTCGCCGAGTTAGCGCCGCGGAAGGCTGCCCGTAAATCTCCGCCTATCTTAATATACCTATTGAAAGGCATTTCTTTATGGATGTAAAACAATCATTTATTTTTCAATTTACTTTTAAGCGTTTTCGTTTTTTAGAGACGTGGCTTTTTTAAGGAATATCAAGGTCTGTAGAAACGCCTTTTTGTATATTGGACCAAATAATCAAACCTGTTTCACTTGTTGTACAGTAGATATGTTGAATTTTTGCTTTGAAGCGTCGGCATATTAGGCCGCTGGCTTAGGATGTCATGTGATAGTAAGGTACCCATTATAAAGCCCTAGGGATTGCAATTATACTAATAAGATTTTGTAACTTAAGTGCACCCGACCCGACCCTCTTACGGTGAAAGAAAATATCGTGAGGGGACCTGCACATTCGAACAGCTGAGTATGAATGGAGAGTAGTTGCACAAAAGATCCTACAGGGTCGAAGTGTATCCGAACTGCCCATCCGTACTAAGATCGTTAAGATAATGTAGTCAGTATATGAAGCAATTTTCAAGCAATGTTATAAAAGGTCGGTCTCTCTTTAATTTTGATAAAAACCGACATCATGTTTTCTGAGTTTGTTTTATCAAAAAAAGAAAATGAAAAAAAGTTAGCGATATAGAAACTGACGGCATATACATTCAGCCAACATTGGGAACTGAGGAAACAAATGCATAATTAAGTAAGGATTAACTTACACCACATTTTGTCACAATTGTGCAGTCGTTACCTTTCGATAAAGCTCCTAGTCTAGCTGTACTGGTGACAAAGCGCAGGGAGGAAGCCGGGGAAGCATCCATGCGAGTAGACCAATGTCCACGTTTCCTTTGGAATTAATAGATTCAAGCCTCATAAGTCCCACACGATGAGTTGTGTCGTATTAATTAAGGATTTTACACCTTATGTAGTAAGAACAGAGTCTAACTAACACGAAACGAAAAAAAATCCAACGGTATTACATTTTTTTAAATTCGTTATTCAATGTCCATATTATTTATTTAATGTATTTATTTCTTGACCATAAAAATATTATCAACAGAGCATGCAGTTTTTTTTACAACATTATAAAATAACAGATTACATCAGCAACAGGCTTCGTCGCGTCGTTTATTTAATTAGACACACTAACAATATACATGGCTTACGTTTGGTAAGAAATAAATTACATAGATGTTCTGGACTAGCCTATACATCAATTACAGGTGTGCAACAGCATTCAACAAAACACAGTAATTCTTAATAGGTAAATCTAATTAACTTAAATTGTGTAAGTTAAGACTGCCAATAGAAATTTTGAGAGAGAAACGAAGAAAAACAATTTATAAATTTTCCGAATCGTGAAAAAGTACTTATAATACTCTACTCAACACCTTCCCATGAGCGACTTGGCTGCAGTAATACCCGCCCCCATACTCAGGGCTTATCATTATTATATATCCATTTTAAATGGTTTGTGGTACTCATTGTATTGAGACTATTAAAACTATAATCGTTATACAACATTATAATGATAATACTCTGCTGGGGACAAGGTTCTCCATAAAAAATGATTTTGTGCTGCCTTACGAAGAATGCAAGCGTAAATGTTTTATAAAACAATTTACCGAATCTTCATTTATATGGGATGAGGATACAAATAGATGGTTAACCTATAATATAAGGAAGAAAAAAAAGTCGGATTGTGTTCTTCCTTTGTACGATTTATCCTATAATGAACATTATTCTCATCATTTTA
This sequence comes from Acleris holmiana, assembly GCA_949316455.1. NCBI lineage: Eukaryota > Metazoa > Arthropoda > Insecta > Lepidoptera > Tortricidae > Acleris > Acleris holmiana. The sequence goes on along the minus strand of OX438783.1, from coordinate 3,303,047 downwards.
AGAGACGAGGCATTCCGCGGCTCGTCGGCTCGGCGGATCACCGCAATCTGCAGCCGAGCGGCCGCAATCACTCAGCATCTATGAGTTATTTCCCGTTTTATTCCCGCGCGTAAATTTTACAGCTCATTACGCGTTTTGGGCGACTTCGGGCGCCCTCGGGCAGGCTCGGCCGGGTCCGGAAACCCGCCATAACCCGAGCCCGAACCTTCGTTATACAATCTTTACCGAGGGACGACTATAAGGCCTTTAGGCGGGAATTGACAGACCTCCCGAAAAGCTATTCGTCTCGTATCAGTGGCCATTAAGGCCCAACATGGCGTAGTGACGCAGATGCGGTCTTGTTTCAGCAATCAGAAATGTACCTACCATTTGTACCATTGGCAATAAGTTATTATCTTACAAAATAAACAAGGAAGTAATTTACAAGGTTTTGTTTATCAAACAGCTTCGACAGCATATTTTAACACAATTTAGGTTAAAGTAGAAAGTTATCTTACTAATCCAAATTATGTGAGTATCATAATAGTATTTTTTATTGATTATTGTGAAATATGGTGAAACTAAGTAAGTAAATATTACAGGACAATGTCACACAAATTGACCTAGTTGCAAACTAAGCTAGGCTTGCACTATGGGTACTAGACAACGATAAACTTACTTATATAGATACATATACTTAAATACATAGAAAACTTCCAAGACTCAGAAACAAATACTCGTGCTCAACACACAAAATATATCTACCCTTACCGGGATTTGAACCACAACCCCTAGCTTCGAGGCAGGGTCACTACCAACTAGGCTGCATACAAATCACCATAATAATATGTAGAAGATTTGTTTCGGTTTTCTATCGACTCATCACCAGCGTCTGCATCTTAGACAGGCCTTCCGTCCGCCCCTGTTCCGATGGTCGCTAACTCAACCAATGTGCCGCTGAACCGCTACCATTAAAGCGTAGAGCGCAGGGGAGGTATCATTAGCGATGCGCCCGCGCCGCGTCGCGCTCGCCACCGGTATCGATAATCCGGACCCGGACCGCTTCAGCGGGGATCTTGGGGCTACGCTGCAGTTATATATACAAATTGTAGCAAAGACTTCTATAGAAACGTATTACGGTAACTCATCACTTCATCGAATTTCATTTCATCCAATTTATCATTTCATCGAACACTATTTTCTGCTGAAGCCATAATGTTATCAGGGTATCTTAAACTTTAATTACGTATGTTAGGTTAGGCTAGATGTAGAAGATACCTTGAAAACATTATGGTTTTAGCAGTAAATAGCGTTCGATGAAATGATACATAGACTAAAGGTGTTTCGATGAAATGATAGACACCCGCTTATTACATGCCTGGGAACGTAAGGCCGCTTTCTTAACATAGCAGTAATTTAAAGAGTCATTTTGTCTGCATCTTGCCTATTATTAGCAACGTTGCTTTTGAGCGAATGCTAACTCTTTTACAACCAGTATCGCATAGATGCAAAAAATGCTGTTATGGGGTTTACAATTAATGACTATGCTGCGAAAAAACCCGAGATGTAGTTGTATCTTCATAATGCCTAATTTTCAATAAAATAAAAATGAATACAAAGTTGTTTGATATTGGGAAGGTTACTTAACAGTTTTAATCTACGTTACACCTCCCTTACTCTTTACCCTTGTAGTTAGGTATAAATCGTATTCATTACATAGAATGTAGCAATTAGTGACGTGAACGACGTAACCAATGTTCGGATTTTCCTAAGACAAGGTTTTAGCAGAAAATAGGTATTGGTTATAATTTCTTCAAAACGTACTTCGATAATTTAAGCCTTTGAACGTTATTTCTATTCAATTCTCCATATATTTAGAAAATGTACTTGTCAGAACAATTTGTTCTAGTTTGATCCAGCTGAGTACCTACAAGTAATTAAAACCATGGATTGGTTTTGGATGGATTTTTAAACATCAATAAGCTTAAGCAATGGTTTACTCACAATGATTTAACGTTAATTTAAAGTTATTCTCATAAAAACAGCTTATAGTCGAACAATCGATCGGTCGAGCGAACTAATTAAGAATGCATTTTTTAAACTCGTCGGTTAATAATACGCCCGTCTAGTTGCAAAGCGAGTTGGTTAGGAGAATCACCGACCAGGAAGGTGGGGTAGCGTTGACTTAATTAACAGCTGACAGCAAGACGAACTGGTAACGGGCAGGGGGCGCGGGCACATACCCACCGGGCAAAGTACAGCCCCCCCCCCCATCTCCACCAGGGGCAAATTATGGTCCTGATTAAAACCTTATCAAGGCAAATTTGTTCCGGGGTGGCGCCAAAAGGCCGTAACGTCGAAAGGGAACCCCGTTAATGAATTTTTGATCGTTTGTGTTGTAAGTAGGAGCCTGACGCACGTTTTAGTTGAATAGAGACTTATTGGTTAGGAAGGATCGGTCGTTTCCATGTTAATAACATTAGGGACAGAATTACACATGATTGGAGTTTAATGCGTAATAAAACTGTAAAACGACTCGGAAAAGTCTATACTGTGTTGTATTTTGTAATGACTGACGGACCCGATAGTTTTTTGTAACTACCAGGAAGCTGTTATACCTTTTGAAAGGGAAGTATTTTGAGGAGATTTTCCTAAACTTTCACGATATTCACACATATTTGTAGTTAATCGGAACTTAATCGGGGTAATAAATCATAATGGTTATTTAATTGTATTTATTAATGTAGACACACCGACAGAAACGCAAACAATAGTATTGGTAGTAAACCACAATAAAACTAGTCGCACTTGTTTGTTTAACTACAAATACGTTTCAGGAGGTTAGCCTTTACAACTCCATAATTATATTTTGTGCGTTTGCACTGTACGAGTATGTGAAGGACTTTGTTTTCAAACTCTTGAAACAATATTGTATAGCTGTGTATAGCTTCTGTAAGACAAGTATTTGTGCAAAGAGCTTCTTACATATTTATCTTAGGAAGACCATTTATTTGTTTATCTGTTTATTTCAAAATCGGAAAAGCTAGTGACAGATAAATTGCTTTTCCCTTCGTCACAATGTCGGGAAGATGTCTGTTGTTATTAAATTAGCGGTAATGAGTTAGATAAGCAATGACACGAGCGAGCAGCACGCCTTTGGAACGACCTTCCCCTTAAAATCAAGCAAGCTTCAAATAAGTATTCCTTACCAATACTGCCCTATTTAATAAGAGTATATTTGGTCTAACGCCGAAAATCTACAATAAGATACCATTAGAAATTAGAAATTGTACTATTGACATGTTTAAGAAAGAGATGATAGAATTATTGTTGGGAAAATGTTACTATAATATTAATGACTTTTTAAATGATAATAGTTTTTAAGCGATTAATGTAATTGATTATGTAATTAAATTATTATTCTATTATATTATTATTGTTAATTTGAATTTGTACGCCGAAAGGCAAAACATGACGGATATTAATATAGATGTATGACCATTATGTAAACTTACTCATGTTTCACAAATAAATTATCTCTTATCTCTTATCTCTTATCTCTTTAAAAACAAAGTTCGCGAATTTCTTAGCAGTTAGAATTGGCATCATCTTGAATTATGATTGCTTAATCTGTATTATGTTTTGCTTATCTTTATATATATTATACATTCATATTATATATGTATATATAATATTTTTGCGCAATGTATGTATTTATATTATTATAGCTCATTGATATGTAAGTGTATGTGTATTAGTTACACCTTATGTTGCACCGCCACTACAATCTCTGCTTTGCTCAAAGGTCAACTGGTATAGAATGCCTTACGGCATTAAGTTCGCCCTTTGTTTATTAAGTGTATTTTTTGTGCAATAAATAATAAACAAATAAAAAACATTTGAAAATTCAAAAATAGAAAGTGGTCCGGATTTTTTTGTATAAAGTCTCCGGAATTTGTACGGCCGTCGTTTTTAAAAAAATATATTTGGAAACTGTTAAAATTGAAATTTGATATAAATTTAATTTATTAAACAAACAATAAATCCCTAAATCAATGCAGCCACCACAAAAGTACCAATTACCGTGTTTTAATTAATTTTCTTTTCGTCCCGGGGCCGGGTGCCGGCTGGTTGATTTCGTTATTGTCAGCAAAAACCGGATTACGAATCTGATCCGTCACGTGGACCCGGATACATATCAAATTGGTCTTCTATGCATGAACTAACGAATGCCCCCAAATGTAAATGTATATTTTACTTTGCACTTAAATGAGTTAAAAGTTAAAAACCTTTAACTAACGAGTTTGCTAATCTATTCATCATTTAGTTTTGAAAAAGCAAACCCAACCACGTCGTGACGAACTCGTCAGGCAATGGAGGCAGCACACTATACGCCAAAGGTCGATGATACAGTTTTGATTGGCTAAATCAAGCGGGAATTAAACCCGCAAACCTAGGGCCTATTCATATATTTATTAAAAAATCCAATTCACCTCATACTAAGGTACAAAGAGCGCTCGCACATGTCTGTTTACACTACGAATTTGACTTTCTCTAGACATAATCGTAATCGAAATCTTTATACCTGGCGGGACAGGTCGCTGCGCGGGACCCGGCACAAAGCGCGGAGTAATTAACGCACCAGGGGCTCCACATCGAGCCCGATATGCAAGGACAGCTGGGACCTCGGCCCAATACGTTTCCGGGAGGACATTAAAATTTTTCATGAATCAGCGACTGACGGGCGAGCAGCGAACATACTTATATTTGGACTTGGTTTCGCACAGGGGTTTGTAAATATAACAAAGAAACATTGTAGAAATATTTTTTGTAAATCTAAAAACCGGGCAAGAGCATGTCGGACCATGCTCAGTGTAGGGTTCCGAAGCCGTTAAGTACTACAAACAGAAAAATCAACAAGTAATAACTAATTTTCTATTTAAAGTCAATAAGTAGATGGTTTTCGTAGGTATAAACTATTTTATCGCCTGTATCTCAAAAACCAATGATGTCTACTTATTTGTGATAGTTTTCCGAAATTCGTTATATGCGCTTTTATTTAAGTTTTTTTTCAGATTTTTAGTATTTGTTGTTGCTGTAAGGGGGGCACGAGTCTAACAAAAAATAGCGCTTTAAAACTTAATATTTCATAAACAGATTGAGTAATCGAAAAACTGTTCATAAACCCGTAATATTTTTAAAAGACCTATCCAACAATACACTAGAGGGTAGACGAGAAAAATAAATACATCCCACGTTACGTGTAGGGGAGGTACACATATATTTTTTTACATTTAATTGTCCCACTTTGTTGGTGTGACTAATATGCATATTCATGCCAAATTACAGCTTTCTAGTGCTAAGAGTCTCTGCGCTAGGCTGCGGTCGGACGGACGGACGGACGGTTGGACATGGCGAAATTATAAGGGTTCTTAGTTTGCCTGCGAAACCCTAAAAAAGCGAGAAAGTGGGCTCAATTCCAAGACCAAGTAAGGATTTTCCAATGCTGAAGCAATTTTTATAGACATTTGGGCTGCTTATCAATATTTATAGATATTCGGCCGACGCCTGTTCCGTAAAGTAAAACAAGTTTTTGTATTATTCCTAACTTTCGGAATACAAAAAATATTAAATTTTGTCCAATTAATCAGAGTATTTAACTGCACAGACTGATAGGAAGGACGCACGCTGTCTTGATTTATACAACAACACAAATCACTTTTGATTAAACGGCATGCGGATTAATTATAGCTATAAAAGTTGTTCAAAACTGATCTTGCTAGGTACTTGATTAGCGGTAACCTCTTCACAAACTTTGCCTTATCATATCATCTCCATAATCCGTAACAGTGATCGACTAAAACGAGCTTATAAAACCGGGTCCTTAGAGCTAGATCAATTAATAGCTGGCCCTAACGCGCAACGTGACGTTCAAATCGCCATTAACCTTTAACGAGACCCCCTAATCTATCCAGTTGCCCCTCTCCTGGTGCAGGGTCAAAGGGACCTTTGAAGCGATTCGATTAGTGTCCCGTCCGAGGGCGAGGGACCCGGCGCCAGCAGACAGGAATTAACATCATTGGAATATCAATATACCCTGAGAACTAGCTTGAAAAAAAATTGGGTTTAGATTGCCATATTCCTACATTTTCAGCAAGATTGAAGAAGAACATGATATGTGGTCATTAATTTATTTATTTATTTATTTATTCAATTGTTACAATTAACATTAACAGTACTAGGACCAAACATGCTAATTGAATTAGTATAATTATGTACATAGAGTAAAAGCAAAGTAAAAGCAAAATAACTACATTAATTATGCACAGAGCTTTTTTTGGCCCCAGCCTCCAGATATTTGGTGACTGATGCCACAAATCTTGATTCAGAGCTAAAAAATATATCCAGATCGCTGTCGCTGAACAGAATATCATTTAATAACGCCAGCGCCCTATGGAGTGGAGAGTGGGAGTGGCTCCGAGTCCGCGCCGCCGGCACTGCGAACAGCGGGCGCCGCCGAGGGCGGAGAACTATGGTGGGAACTGGAGGCACCCAGAAAGAGATTTGAAATGACATATATGGATTGCTGTTCTTGCCACGTAATAATAGGAAAAAATATTTGAGAAGGTGGGTGTCTCTGCGTGTCTCAAGGGCAGAATAGTTAACCATTCCAAGAATAAATAAAGTCGGGTAAAGTCTTGGGTTAATTAATGCGTAGTAGAAGTATTTATAGGATACACATACAAACAATTTAGAAGATACGAAGTGAATTCGAACATTTGCTGTCTAGGCTTGATTATTCAAGCAGTATTGCTCACCGGCTGGGAAGTGACAACATATCCGTATGTGCATACATATGTAGACGTTCTACGCAAATGGGACAAGATTAGCCTGGGGTTGCCTTTCCACGTGCGACATGTGAAAATCGAAGTAGTTATTTATAGATTTAATATTTATTGCATACAAATAAAAAAAAAAATGAGTACATAAGGTGAAGTTAACGCTCGTTATATTCTCTATTAGTTGATTTTTGGGTATATCAGAAAATTGTTGTAGGTGTAATGTTGTACAAACAATACGAATGAAAGAATTGTGAGAATAGGTTGTTCTTCGGTTAGTATTTGCAAAAAGATAGTTTCTAAACTTTTTTTCCAAAGAAATTTTTCTTTCAGAAACTTAGATTCAATTCAATTCAGTTCAATAATTTATGAATAAAATATAAAAAAATACATTTCAATACATTATGTTTGAACTGCACTTACACTATCACTTAATGATATACGTAATTACAGTTTACATGGTAACATGTATGCATATTTGTGGGGCAAGGCTGAGCCAGCGAACCAGACAGATTTGGATGTTGAAACCTATCTACTATAGTATAGATGTTAGTTCTCGAAAATGCATCGAATGAGTAGTATTAGGCGTTAGATGCCAATTTCGATTTAAGTTTTTTATCGAAGGATCCCGTTATATACTTTAGGTTCTACCGTGTGCATAAGTACACTTTATACATTTGGTGGATAAAGTTCACCGAGCCTTCTGGTAGAAGAAACCTAATAATAGTTTGCAGTTTCCTCCATGTTCCTGAAACACAAATGACAAATATACCGTCGAATGCAAGAGCGAGTCGGATATCGATAATCTGTTCATCACACTGTTCTGTATGTTCTCGACTGTGCGAGACAAACTGACACAATACCTTTTTGATCGGCACCGGTCGGAGTGAAAATATAAAGTTTTATTTGTATTTCCTCTCGAGCGCGCGCTGTAAGCGTCTCCGATCAGTGTTATAGCTCGCAACTTAAAGTACTCTTTCGCTGCTCCTTATATAATGTAGGTCGGAGCACGGGACCCATTTTAATTAGGGGTTTATCAAGGAGCATCCTTCTTACCGGCACTTTATTTACGTTGGTAAAATGTAAACAGCTTACTCCGGAGTTTCGGTAGCGATTAATATGAGGACGTGATTCTGTATACGCCGCAGTACTCATTTGAATACGCTTTTTGTTTATTGCCGCACATGAAAATTATGAAACGATTCAACGATACGTTCGACACACGTCTTGCTTCTATAACAGCCAAAAGAGCTTCTAATTATTGAAGGTAGCTTTTTATCCCACGACAAAGACCCCGGTCAAAATGACGAAACATCAAATCACAAGAAGTCAATTAGTAAGTGGAATTTATCTTACACACATACATACCGTCACGCCTTTATTCCCAGAGTGGGGTAGGCAGAGCTACAGAAATACCAACAACTCTAAAAAGACTTGTTTATAATTCTGTAACCACATTATGCACAATCAGGCCATAAAGTTTACTAGTGTATTAGTGACAGGTTGCAAGCCCATCGCTTAACAGTACTACAAGCCTATACTCGTATACCCTTAGTCGCCTCTCACGACATCCACGGGAAGACATGGAGTGGCACTATTCTAACCCGGCAACCACACAGAGTAGTTTTTCATAAGATATTAGCTCAAGAACTATCGTTAATGATGTACCTAAATTGATGGAAAATTCATCAAAATATTCAGATCAGGAAAACATAGTCAAAACAAAAATGAATTAGCGGGCGGGTTCACGTATCCCGGATTGTTTTTTTTTGCAATACATTGCCATTTAATCTATTTCGATTAATAGGACCTAAATGTTACTTATTGTTTTCTTTTTCAAATTTAAAGTTTTAAAATGGGTAGACCGCGGGGTCTTAAAATGCAGGTGGGTTGAAACAATATCAAAATTTTGCGGAATCAAGGCTATTTAGCCGCGTCCCACCGCCCGCGGGCTAATCAGCGTTTTTGCTAGCTTGATAATGATTATAGATTTCGCTGAATTGACTTTGTTTCTGTACCCCTCGGTCTCCCTTAATCTCTCTCACGTGTAAGTATTTATGTATGTACCCATGTAATGAATCCTAGAAAATATTCCGTAGGATTGGTCCTTCAGGACCTCACCAATAAAATAAGATGTATTGTTCTTTGCAGCCTAGTAGAGACATTCGATTTGTCTTAGTGTGTTAATTGAAAAAAGAAATATCAGATCGTAAATAGTGGATTTAAAAATATGTACGAGTAGCATGGGAATTGAACATAAAATGAATGTACGACTATGTATCAAAACTTAAGGTTCTTAAGGTATAAAGTTCAATCATTTCAAACTCACCAAGTCCAGTGGCTATCTTAGTAGCTCGACACTGTCTTCCCCACATCGAAACAACATGTTATCTCGCCATTACAATAACACTGACCTACTTACCAGGTAAGTTGCTAGAGTACGTGTGTATGCGAGACCGTTTTTATTCGTTAGGTAATTATCGCAAAGGAAACATCGGGCGCGGACGAGAGGCTCGGGTAACGGCGTGGGCGGCCGACCCTCGTAATCAAATCATTCCCATCGACTCGGCCGGCGGCCGCGCCCTCAGCCGCCTCAGCCACCTCAGACACCTCAGACACCCTCACACGTGAACCGCGGTTACCTTGGGCAATTGGAATGACATGAATAAGTAATATGAACGAATGTTATGAGGTAAATATTACGGCTGTTTTCATTGTATTTTTTTTTTATATTACACTGATACATTACACACTTTAATTCCCAGAGTGAGGACGCCAGAGCCAGAGCTACAAAAATAAAAACAAGTCTAAAAAATACTTGTTGGTAATTTTGTAACCACATTTTGCATAACCAGGCTAAGGATGTGTACCAGTGTATTAGTGACAAATTGCAAGCCCATTGCCTAACAGTACTACAAGCCCTTATCCCCTAGTCGCCTCTTACGACATCCACGGGAAGACATGGATAGGTACTTAGGTTAATATAACTGTTTCTTACCGCGGTTACAATATTTCGCGAGCTCCCAATGTTTTGACGATGCTGCAGTCGTCATAATCACAAGCTAACATATATTTCGACGTACTGTAACTGCGTTGAGAACCCGTTTTACTAAATAAATTATAATTATTAATAAAAGAAGAAATAGTTTCACAATTGTCGATTGGTCAACCCTGCGCATTTCCCTCACTCGCTCTACTCCAAGGTATACTGAAAGAGACCCCATATAAAACACGTTTGTATACCTACTATTATGGTTTATGTGCAGAAACGAGTTCAAATAATTTAACTAACCATGTCAATATTGTCAGAAACTAGGAATTGTAATATTGTATTGAAATTCCTACATTTTGATGAATTAAATAAGACAAATAAAAGGATATAAAGTAACGAACGAATTTGAAAACTTATTTAAGATTATACTAATCTCGAACCGCGGCATCGTTCCCAAAATGCTGGCAGCTTTGCCACGTAGAATAGCAATGTTGTGCCAAGTAAAGGCTAGCATTTAACGAGTTTACAAACAAACCGACAAAAATTCTGTACTAAACACATCTTATAAATGATCCTTGTAATGAACCGTGACTCTGATACGACTAATGAAATGTTGTGACACTGGAAAGTGGAAATACTTATTAATAAAACGGTAAATATTCATACCTTCTCTTTCTGCTATATCTAAAAAACGGTTCACTTCTACATACTTACATACATGTATGTAGAAGTGAACCGTAAATACATCTTATAAATGATCCTTGTAATGAATCGTGACTCTGATACGACTAATGAAATGTTGTGACACTGGAAAGTGGAAATACTTAATAATAAAAAGGTTAACATTCATACCTTCTCTTTCTTCTATATCTAAAAACGGTTCACTTCTATTTTACCAAAATTATTATTCGGCAAACTATGTTATTGTAGACACTATTATTTTGCACTGAGGTATAGATACTGCCCGCCGCGAACAAAGAACATACATCAAAATAATGAGAAACTGAGCGAAAACGGAAAAACAACTCTAATGCGCAATCAGCGCGCGTCTGGGTATACTCGTACAGCTAATTTGAAAATTCGCCGAACCACTCCACGCTTCTCTTAATGCATCCAAAATATTTTGGAAGCTTAAATAATTTCGTAACGTAACGTTAAAGTTAACAGACTACCTGTACACGTTTTGAGGCAATTTCCGGCTTTCCACTCTACAAAATATACTCCTTTTAAAACGTAACGATCTAGAATTTTGTAGAACAATCCCAAGCAGAATAAAACTTTTCTTCTTCGTATTTCAAGTTTTATTTTAACAGTTTGTTAAAGACGAAGCTTCAGAGATGTGTTCGATATGAAACTTAGATCGGGTCATTAGTACACGCCCAATGAGGGCGATAGGAAAAAAGGATTGGTCAGCAGCGAGGGATACGGGCTAGTAGATAAGCTGATCATGAAATGAGTTTACTTGTTCGCATGGTTCACGGTATTCCCTTCAACAAGGAACGTTTCCAATTAGACAACGAAGTATTAACTGGCAAACAAAAGATACACGCAAATGCTCTGACGGGACAGTCAGCTTAGGCTCAGTTATTAACTCATCAACTCGAAAAGCGGGTAGTTTAAGAGGATCACCTAGCTGGCACCAAGCTTTGTTTTTCGCCGACCACATGTCATACAGGTTTACTGAGCGATACAACCGAAAGGTTGTCACGCGCACCACGTGCGTATTGATCCCACCGAGACGGATCTTATTCTGTATGGTGAGGCCTTCGTCCCAGAGGGGATTAACACGTTCGTTGCTGGCAAATACTTATTATAATGTAATTTGAACACGCCAGGTATATCGTTAGCGATGAATTTGTTAAGACTGCTAAATGAGTTGGTACTCGTAAATAAGAAAAAAACTCCCGTACGTGTTGCGCTGCATACCAACCCTGTGACTGCCTTTCCTGGCCGAGGCTTCTATTAGTGCTTTTCTCCAACAATGCGGGAAAACACAATTTAATAATATTATAAAACACACTTCCAAAATGCGTTCAAAAAAGAACATGGGCGCCATCATTTCGACGTTAATTTACGGCCGCTGCCATTGTTAAATAATAATCGTATTTTTTAAATTTCGCCTTGGCTTGCAACGTAAAACTACGCGGACAGTTTTACAAAACGTGGTTTACATTTTGGAGCATGTCGGAGAAAAAGCTTTTCTACATAATACTGCCATAATCCTACATAATGCAAACCCATGCCATTTTGTTATTAGATTGTAACAATACTTAGTCCAATTATCCATAAACAATATCTTAAAAATGTGGTAAGTATTACACTGGGTCCAATTTAGATTAGAGAGATTGTGTTCTGTAAGTTTAAATAACAGTAAACAACGATAGAGTTTAACATTTATAAGTTTAGGCTTAAAGATTTTAAAAACTAAATTAAGAGAACTCATTTCAAATTGGCCCCAATACCTTGTTATAGTTGTTATTGATACGCGTAAGTTAGGTGCTCCGAACCCACGCTAAGCCGCTAAATTACGTACTCAAATTACAAGCTGCATCCAATTGTGGAGGTTTGCAATTTTCTCAGTCTAGTTAAAGAAATCCTAGACAAATATAATATATGATCAAACGAACTTACCTTAAGTGATGTTCGATCATTATTATATGAAGTGCTTCGTTCGAAGGTATATTCTTACCATGTAGTTTCCTATTGTCACTAGGCAACTCAACGCAGTTTTAGAGCTAGAATTCAAAAACAAAACATATTAAAAAATACTTGTTCTCTATGCTTACTCTAGCTCCATAGACTATATCTGTCAAACATCATTTCTTCAGAGTTCTTCATCACAACTCCCAGGGCAAAGTATGTAAGGCTATAGCCTTGTATACATTGGGTTGGGTGGGTAATATACCTTCGAACGAAGCACTTCATATAATAATGATCGAACATCACTTAAGGTAAGTTCGTTTGATCATATATTATACTTCAGTGCTTCGTTCTCGGTATATTCTTACCATGTAGATATTTAGAGATGAGGGGAGTTGTGTGAGTAAGGTTGTTATTTGCTGTAATTAAACATTTATAAAACAAAATAAGTCTTTTATTCTCATAAGACTAGTTTAAATAATCATACAAAACAAAAAATAATAATATTCATTCTTATTAAATTAAACTGTTTAGTAATTGTTAGTATTAACTACTGAACTGTTACAAAATTAATAACATTTAAATGTTTTAATAAGCTAAATAATAATTAGAAAATATATATGTTAATGTATCACATAAGGCATTTATACTAAGATGATAAGATTGCATTAGCAAAATTATTTTTATCACTTGTAACTGGTCTGTTATAAAATCTGGCAAATGCTTGTGATGATCCAGTCCAGCCGGCTGTATTTCTGATATTTTCTATTGATACACCCTTTACCTTGGCCATGGAAGTGGACGCATGGCGGGTAGAATGGCCTTTGTAAGTGTCTGTATCTATACCAGACTCTGACAATGTCATTTTAATCCAACGACTTATTGATGATGGTGAAGCTGCTTTATAAGGTTTTTTAGTTGTAATTAACAAGTTATCAATTGTACCTCTTATATCCTTAGTAAAGTCAATGTAAAATTGTAAAGCAAGAGCTGGACAAATTTCAGGTTCACAGAAAAAAGGTAACATTAATGTTGGCTGAGCTCGATCAGGGGCTGATGTTTTTATTATATCTGTAATGTTTATATGTAGTCCAGATTGAAGGTAAGTTATATTATTAATCTTTATTAGTGAAAGTGTTTGTACTCTTTGAGCTGTACACAAGGCTAGTAAGGTTGTAACTTTTTTGGTCAATGATTCTAAAGTTAAGGAGGAGCATGGATGCCATGTCTTTAAAGTATTCAATACAATCGATGGGTCCCAGGTAGTTACATATTTTGGTTTCGGGGGCCTGGTTTTAAAAAATCCCTTAAGAAGTCTTTTCATGCGTTCGTCATTTCCGATACGTGAGCCTATAAGTAATGAAAGTGCAGACTTGTGAGAATTAAGAGATCCATATGAAGCGCCTTTATGAAATTGTATTGACAAAAAATGCATTATTTTTGGTACTGATGCACATAAAGGGTCAATTTTATTTTCTTGACAGAAGGACCACCAGATTTTAAAAGTTACCTCATACTGTTTTACAGTGTTTTTCGATAATGAAGCTAGCATTGTATCTAGGGAGATCATGGGAACTGCTTGTCTCATCATGGATTGCCGGATAAGATTCCGGCCACCAGGATAAGCTGTTGGTGTAAGGGGTGACGGGTTCTGTAAGGAGAGAGTAGAAGATCTTCATGAGGTCCAAATTGCATTAATTCTGATATAAGCATTTCTCGCATTATGGGAAACCATGGTTGTGAGGGCCAGTAGGGCATAACCATGATTCCTGTGGCTCTTTCAAGTTTTATTTTTTGCAAACATTTTAATATTAAGCTAAAGGGTGGAAAACTATAAAAGAAATTATTTGACCATTTTATAGTGAAAACATCAATATTTATAGCATCAGGATCTGGTTTCCAAGAAACATATTCAGGGCATTTATTATTAACCCGAGAGGCGAAAAGGTCAATATGTGGGGTACCAAACTTGTCTTTTATGATCTGAAATACATGGTCATTGAGCTCCCACTCAGTATCATTATTTATTTTTCGCGATTCTTTATCTGCCTCTACATTTTCTGAAGATTTTATATATGAAGCAAAAAGCCATAAATTTCGCTCTTCACACCATTCCCAAATGTTCCTAGCCAGCTTATTGAGATGTGGAAACTGGATCCCCCCCATTCTATTTATGTATGAAATTGCAGTTTGATTGTCGACCCTCAGTAATATATGCAAATTATTTCAATCTTTGACAAATGACTTTAAAGCTAAAAAAACAGCTAAGAGCTCAAGATAATTAATGTGAAATTCAAGTTCTTTTTGTTTCCAGGAACCACTGACTTTTATATTTTCATGAACGGCCTTACGGCATTAAGTTCGCCTTTTACATATTAAGTGTATTCTTTTTTTTGTGCAATAAAGATTAAATAAATAAATAAATAAACGGCCCCCCAGCCAGTACGGGAAGCATCAGTATAAATTTCAAGATCAAAGTTGTGAGATGTTAGAGATTTAGAAACCTTAAAAATGTTGATTCCCCACCATTTAAGATCAATAATTATTTCTGGGTGTATATCCATGAAACCATCATAATTATTATTATTTTTATATAGTGCTAGGTATTTGTGTCTTACCAAGTATTTAGTATACAACCATCCATATTGAACTGCAGGACATGCTGAGACTGTCCTATTAACTGAGCTAGATCTCTAATTACACATTTATGAGAATTAATAAATTTATTTACTATCTTACTTATATGGTTTCTCTTTTCTATAGGTAATTCTATTTTCATAGTATCTGTATTAAAAATAAAACCTAAAAAGTTGCATGTTTTCAAGGGCTCCAGGCAACTTTTATCAAAGTTAATAATAAACCCTAAACATCCTAATAATGAAATAGTTTGTTGAACATTATTAAGACAAGATTTGTAATCTGAACCTAGGCAAAGTAAATCATCAAGATAAACTATGTTTTTATAACCTTTTTCACGTAAATATGTTACTACCACTCTCATGAGCTTAGTAAATATATAAGGAGCCGAAGACAGACCATGTGGCAATGCTTTAAATTCATATAAGTGATTATTGAATTGGAATCTAAGATATTTTCGATGATTATGTTTTATAGACAAAAGTAAATAAGATTCTTTAAGATCAATTTTTGCTAAAAAATTATCCTGGTTAATCATTGCTGCTGCTGTTCTATGATCTTCCATTTTGAAATGGGATGTTGTAACATATTTATTTAAAGTTTTTAAATTTAAAATGAATCTTTTAGTACCATTAGGTTTAGGGATAAGAAAAATAGGAGATATAAATTGATCTTCAACTGGTTCACAAGACAAAATGGCACCTAATTTAAGAAGTTTGGAAATGGCATCCTTCATTTCCTGTTTTTCATGGTCTGAATTTGGCTGGTAAGGTTTAGGAGTGTTATTTTGTAATGGTATAGAAGCAAAAGGTATACTATAACCTGAAATGTGCCTCAATATGGACAAATCATTTGTAATTTTTTGCCAGTATTGTATAAAATGTGATAATCTACCACCATGACATACCCTTATTTCCGAACAGGTTTCAGGTCTGGCTTGAACCTCTTCATTGGCCGCTGTGGTGGTTTGTATGAATTGCGGTCTGAGGGCAGGCGCTTGTGCTCGCCCCGATTGTAGGGTCTTTGGACTTGATATCGAGGCGGGCCGTTGAAGTTTCCCTGGTTCCCATGGTTGTTGTAGCGTCCTGGTTTAGGAATTGGTGGTTTGAAATTATCCACTTTTTTGATAGTTTGTCCACTTTTTTGAGCATACTTCATATTTTTTATTTTTTCTGCGAGGTTTCCACCATATAAAAATTCATCTCTTTCATCATCTTTGATGAGTTCTAAAAATTTCTTATCCAACACTGGAGTTATGAGTCTTTTTCTTGTCATTGTTTGACAATAGTGAAGATCATTAAGGATCCTAGCCGCCTCGCTTAAAGTTTTAATCACAGTTAGTCTGTCACTCACATCGTTGTTAGTGACTAATATAGTCAGTGCTTTACTTAGGGCGGTTATGCCTTGTCCGAGCTGCTGTTGCTCTTCTATCTTTTTATCTCTATTTTTAATGATGTCAGAGACTGTGGCTAAGAGCTCTGGGTTAAGTTTCGGTGCTTGTAAATATTGACAGTTTTCCGGTATTGTATACTCTTTTAGGAGTAATTCCTTCATTTCTTTGCTTAAACCTGTTTATATTGGGGCTAAGTCAATATTTATATTGGGGCCAAACTTGAGCTTCTCTTGAATTGGTTCTCCAAGAGCTTGAAGTGTTTCACTGTCTAATGTTGAAGGCTCGGGTTGGTGATCTTGCTCTGTCTCTACATCGTTGTCTCGTATTTCCGGGTCTTGGAAATCTGGGGTGTTTTCCAATTCACGTGTTGTTCTATGAGACGCCATGTCCAGATCTGAAAGATGGCGTCGCCATGTTATGACTTGTTATAGTAAAGCAAACCTCGTGGTTGCTATCGACTTTGTATAAAAAACTTGCGTGTACATCTCGTATACGCAAAAAATATGTCAGTGCATCTCGTACACCACCCATATTATAATAGTAATACGTCGATATGTCTCGCATATCACCCGTATTCAAATTTACACGTCAATGCGTCTCGCACACCGCTCGTGTATGAAAGTAATAGGTACTATTTTGCTTGAGAGGATATCTTTTGCCGTAAAAAATATCATCACTATACTTCTGGAACTGGTTTTCATAGCTGAAAATACTGATAATTATGTTATATCAACTTAAAACATACCTGTAAGCGTGTCGAGATCGGACGATTTATGACGCCGATGGCTTTTTTCTCGAAGTTTTCTGAGTTTTTTCTCATATCTTTCTATTTTTTGTTCATGGCTTCGTTTTGGCATGATTCTAATTAGAAATATAAATTACTCTAACACTGCAAAAAACAACTTTTCAAGGAATCCGTTACGTTGGTTGCCGCGCAAACGATAAGAATGATGTTTGACAGATATAGTCTATGGAGCTAGAGTAAGCATAGAGAACAAGTATTTTTTAATATGTTTTGTTTTTGAATTCTAGCTCTAAAACTGCGTTGAGTTGCCTAGTGACAATAGGAAACTACATGGTAAGAATATACCGAGAACGAAGCACTGAAGTATAATAGAACTGGAGCAAGCGGTCGTGATACGAGGGCAGGGATGACTCACTCGCTGCTCCCATCTGTCGACAGGAAAGTAAACGCGTAACTAACTGGCTATCTATCTTTTCAATACATTCCAACTAGTGGCTAGTTTATGGAGGCGGCGAAATACCAGGCTTTTGAAGCAGCTACTGTAGTTTTGTTTAAGTAGCGTAGTTCAAAATCTAAATCAAAGACTAGGAACAGTCGTTAGAACGCGCTAAATAAAATCGGATCGGATGCGTTTTTTTTAAGAAATCTATTTTAGTTGGTGCGTCATGTTAAGGTTTAATGAAAATCGGTTAGGTCGTTTAAGGTACGGTTTTATATAACCCGTTACTAAATAATTATGTCAGATCAAATTTTACTAACTTCATACAATTTTTAACATTCCTTCTTCTTCTGCCAATCTTGGAAAATCCGCGGAAGCCCGGAGGACTGGCACCCCTGTGCACCGAGAAGGCATTCAGATTCGAGAGAGCGGGGGCGGGACGCGCGCCGCGCCGGCCCGCTTGCAGCAGAATGCAATACATTCTTCCAGAGCCGAGTGAGCTTTATGACTCCGCGCTCGGCGGGCAAACCTCATACTAACGTACTGCAGAAGATGTGCACTTTACATATTTTACTCGTCTATCTTTAAACATCCGAGTTTACTTTAAGAAATCGAAATTTCTCAATAGGCAGATGGATTCATAAGTATCTAAAAAAGCTTCTAAATTTTTGATGAATTTACTCGCATTTTTGTTCAAAATCCTCCCGTACGCTTTGCTGGCAGTAAGGAAAAAGATTTCAAAAATGAGAAACAGTATTTATTTCTGTTTAATAAATGGCTATTGTAGCACTTTTTCGCTTCAAGTAATGTTTGAACCATCACACAAATTGGCAACAAGGTCTTAAGTGTATAGCTCTTTTTGATACTGATCGTACGATTATATTTACAATTTACCTATTTTCACTGGGGTTGATACTATAATGAAAATGAACTAAACTTCTTAGTTTGTCATCCAATAGAAGCAGAGCACTGATAATTCAAAGCAGACAAACCAGTTTTGACTGGCTGTTTAACGCCACGTGGTTTGATTTATTTACATTTAGTTAAGTTCAAAAACAAGTGAAGTCATCAACTTTACTTAAGTTTTCGTTTCGTTTCTCTTCTGTGACCCATTTGCCTCTCCAACTTTACCTTTATTGGAAAAGCAAGCCTCAGCAAACGTGGCACATTTAGAAAACGATTGGATATAATATCGCTTACGAAACATCGAATAACACGTTGATCGCCGCTCAGCGCTGTCAAAGAGTCTACAAGCTCTCAATTCGCCGGGTATCTATTTTGCCGAGCTTCATTTAAAAAACCTAAGCGTTCCGCCTGTTTTGTTTCAATCGCGCGATAGCTAACTTCTTTATTTTCCAATTTCGCTGTAATAATAAACTTGTAATTAAAAAGCATATTTTTCTAAGGATGCCGATATTGTTCCTCCGCACGGCGCGACTCCTCTCTGCAGTTTGTTAACAAAGTTAAGGTTGACAGAATACCGATCGAGTTTTAATTTTAAGTGGGTTCCATTGCTTGATTAAGTTTTGAAGTCAGTGAAAAATATCGATCGAAGGTCAATGTCGGTCGATTGACAGGTCATTTTTGAAAAGAGAGAAGTAAGAAATATTAATTGTTTTGACTCGGTTAATTTATCATCGGGCATTGACAAATCGACTCGTACGGTGTTCTGTATCTATGAAATCCAGCCCCACTTTTTATACTTTACATACATTGACGCAACCATGCAACGTCAATGACAACGGGATGCGGGAGGGCGTACCGGTCGTGAGTTAGAAATATCATGTTATAGATACTCTCTAGCTATATTTAAGGAACGGATAATTTCCACCAACTGGACCTAATACTAAGCCTTCGCTGTCCGACTGTATGTCTGTCTGTCTCTCTATCTATTTATCTCTCTATCTATCCGTCTGTTTGTTTATTAGCGGGCTCTATCTCATGAATTATTATAGGTAGGCAGTTGAAATATTCACAGTATGTTAACAACAAAACAAAAAAACGTTATTCTATTCTATTTTACTCTATTTCTATTGTAGCTTTGTCAACAATAATAATAAACATAATATATTAATGTAGGCCTCAAGAAATCGTGATGATTTTGGCGATTTTTCTTCAGAACCGGCATATGTTTTTCTATAAATGAGAGGTATAAGTAGGTACTTTTGCCGCTATTATAACAAATAATACAAAGAGGGTATTATTAAACATCATGTGGGGCTGCCGTACAAAAATGGTACAGAACTCTTCGTGTGCGAGTGCGACTCGCACTTCTGGTCTATTGTTTTATCAATTTTATTAGGTCTAACTCTCATATGAGCGGTCGGTTGCTGCAGTTCCTGGAAGAGAACTGTATTTAAATTCCCTAGTTTTAGCTAACTAGCTTGTGTTGCAAATGGTGCCAATGCGGCATAGTTTTAATTGGCAATCCCAGCGGTGCTGCCTTCAAAAACGTCGAACAAGTTAGTGGCCGCTCTCTCCGTGCAAACAAAAGACAAACTGTCATGTTTTGCTTGAATTTTTCATAGAACTACTACCGGCGGCGTGCGCTCGCAGCCGGTGGCTTAGTTCATGAAATCAAATTGAATTGTAAGGGCGTGTTGGCATTGGACTCATTACGAGCCATCAGTAAGCAGTTTTTTATATGACTGATGAGCGACGCCAGCGACGGGCCTCTATCTAGTCAATAAGTTTATAAACTCGTCTTTTATGAAAATAATCAAGTAATTTTTTAGAAATACAGGTGCGTTTTAGTAAGCGCATCATACTAACTATCTGTTGGCAGTATAAAGAATTGACAAAAAGCCGAATTAATCAAACCGTCTACGCGTATCACTTAATGGAATTTCACTTCAACGAATGTATCATTTCATCGAATTTAATTTCATCGAACGCTATTTTTTGCTGAAACCATAATGTTTTTAGGGTTAGGTTAGATGGTTGAGATATTCTGAAAACACTATGGTTTCAGCAGAAAATTGCGTTTGATGAAATGATACATTCGATGAAGCGTGTTTCGATTTCAATTTACAGAAAAAAATAATCTTATTTGATTGGTCACAGCGACGATAGTCAACGGTTCGCTCAGTGCGATCACTAGACAGTGTAAAAGCATCCATCCTCAATATACTTTTCCGGTTTACAAGGGAACTTCAAATCCCAACCGACAAAGAAATTAAACATAATGATAAATTACACGGTTGATTATAACATTTATTACTCGACTAGCTTTCCATTTCCGTCTGTCCCCAAATCATTTAGTTCATTTAGGCAAATACGACGGTAAAAACACGCTCGTGGCTGCACCTTGATAGCCTCGGCGCGGGGTCGCCGCCGAGCCAGTGTGGGCCCTGTCCAGGGCGGGGAGAGCTCAAACCCGAACTGGTTCGAGGCGGAACTTGTTGCGGGGCTTAATCAAAGCGACCGCAAACGACAAACGGCGCCGCGGCGGGGCGCAGATGAGTTTAAGCATGAAGACATCTATACTACCCAACGCAACATGGGTTGTTTATAATTTGTTCTCATAATGCTGGAGTTTGTAACAGTTTCATTTATAGCTGTGTTTGGTGTCAGTTTTTTACTGAACCTGTAAATGTGGGTTTTTGTGTTTGGAGTCTCTACCTGACTGTGTTTGGGTGAACTGGGCCTCTGCTTCACATTGTTCACCGACTTTCGTAAATATATTTAAGTCAACTAAGCCGGCATTCAATTTTGTAATATTTTCGCTTGTAACTTTAGTATTGATCCAATCATTATTGCATATGGTAGGAGTAGTCTAGAAGAAAATGCTTTTTAAGTTGGAAGAACGAAGGGCCATTACAATATGCACCAGAGGCTGTTAGAAGCGTTTTGGACCATTTTTTCATTACTAGTATTCTGGTGGTGCTGGTGTCCATTACTTAATTTCTTAAGCCTTTTATTGGTTGAGCCAATTAAAATATATCAGCACAGAAATTATGTTGGGTGGGAGTCGCGACCCGAATTGAAAAAATATAATTAAGTAACACATTGCTACACACTGCATGATTTATTATTTAACCACAGACTTTTCAGGTCATACTGTGCATTTTGGAATACCAGAGACATACAATTTGGAAAGAAAATTAATTTTGCCTCAAAGCGTTCCGTGTGACCTTTGCCTTAGGCAATATTGGTTACAGGCCTCTGTATTTCTGTACACGCAACACACGTGTTCAGAATGTCTGTCACCTCGGCCGCGGACGAGTCGCGCGACAAACGACAGAGTTGTCGTGTTGATTGATCGCCATAGCGACACGATATTCGACCTCCTCACATAATGACATACCTGCCGCATACTTTTATTGAACTTGCTATCTTGTTTATAAGTGTAAAGAGTTGAATATTTTGTGGTTTTTGGGTTGCAGATGTGTCGTTTTGAGTGCAGGGTGGACGTTATGTCGCACGATAAGTTATGCGCGTGACGGATGGCGGCGGCGCGTGTCTAATACAATAATGGTGTTCAGTCGTCTGCGACGGTGAATGTATCTAGCGCTGATAGTGCCAGGAATTCTCCCGGTAATAACCAACTGAGTAACTGTTCACCAGTTTATATAACTTTTGCGTCATAGAGTTGGATAGGGTCAATCGAGTCAGCTCGACTCACGTCAAAGTTAGGGTCAGCCGGCTGGAGAGCTGTATCATTGTCTTGTTGGGTCAGTGATAGCGTACGATGATCTATCTCTTTCTTTCTTATGCCTTTCTAACATCCCGTCCAAGTTTGATCTCCCTCTTGCTACTATTTAGTTTGGCATTGCATGTGATTAAAGGCAGCCTTGATCTCCTACCGTCATGTGAGCTCCTTGATTTGCTCGCAAAATACAAAAAAAATGAACTGTAAATACGGGTCCGGGTCATTAAATTGATCTTTCGATTTTAAATCCCAATAACGATTTGTAACTATACTCAATATTTCTCCGAAATATTTGCTCATCATTTTTTTGTTCATTATTTGTTAATTCATAATCATCGCAACTCCTAAAGTGAATTTTACCGAAACCGATCTGATTTAGGACGTTTATAAAACCTAACCTTATTTACCAGATGGTTATTATAAAAATCCTGAAAATAAACAGGTGTATGATTAATATTGATTATGAAGAGTGACCGTTATGATGAAAATTGGTATAAGATACATTTTCAGAGTTCCAATAATCTAATATGCAATTTTATATGAACTTCGGCGCACCCTGTAAATACACCTAATTTACTCATCGATTAACTCAAAGTCAATAACACGGATGCCTACGGCACGTCAAACCTTGTTCGCCTTGAACTTCGGTCCCCGAACGCGGGTCGTGCGGAAAACGATCTCTTATGGGATTATCAGACTGTTATGTGGGAAGATAAATACTTAAAGTCATGGCCATCCAGCGGTGATCATCACTTCAAAACGTTCAAAGGTTTGAAATATGTATGTATTTTGCAGTATGAAATGTTTCAGTTAGTTTTTGATTAAAATCTTCTTGACGGACGTGTTCAGCTAAAAACATATTTAGAGATTTACGTTACCAATATCAAGACTGGAATGTATGCCAACCCTGAGGACCTCAATGGAATGCCTCCATGCTAGTCACCTCACTCTGGTGGAAGTATCCGCACTCCGTAACACGGTGTATGGATTTCTCAGTCGTGTCATAGTGGCTTGCCGTCGGCTAATAAAAGTGTTAAGAGATTTTTAGTTTCCGTAAGTATGCTCCACATATTTATTAGTTAAACACCTAGGGCCCTAGCCAAGATGCAAACGCTCCTAACGTTTTTCTTTTCTATCGCTCAAAATGTATGGGATGACAGTCGACCACATGCTTTATCGAAACGCACGAGAATGTCATCCTATACTTTTTGAGCGATAGAAAAGAAAAACGTTAGGAGCGTTAGCATCTTGGCTAGGGCCCCTGGTTATAAAATTTAAATAATCGAATCATTGAAAAATAAATGCTTCTACGGCTGGCTCACATAAGACTAAATTATACTTGTCATGGAATGTTACGTGTGAGGTTCAATACACACTAGACGACGCCTGTGGCACGTACAATCAAGTTCAAAAGTATGTATACACTTTAGTACTTTGTCACTTTAATCGCTTGGATAATTTCATATGGCAGTTTAAACATGACGTTAAATAGACAAGGTACTAAAGTGTATACATACTTTTGAACTTAACTGTACGAGCCCCAATGCAAAAGAGTTCGTCAAGTCATAGATTGTTAAGTATATTATGAATCTTATATCAACTCGTTTTATTTCTAGAAAGGCATTAGCAGCAAACGATTTATACAATATTATACTCCATAAATACAACGTTGCTTTTACACTATTGCACAATAAATCCATTATAAGAAAAAAAAAACCTATATATATTAATTCATATTATGGTTTCGCAAAACAGTTCGGCAGGTTCTTAATTGATGCAAGATAGTTCGTACATGCCTAACGTTAAGCCTCTTTAATTTTATTACTCAAAAAAATAAACAAGATTTAAATAAATTAGGAACCCATTGTCATTTAACATGTCAAAGGGTATATATAAGTACATACCCCAAGTATTTTTCATTATTATAAGTTAT
The DNA here is from genome assembly GCA_949316455.1 of Acleris holmiana. Lineage (NCBI taxonomy): Eukaryota > Metazoa > Arthropoda > Insecta > Lepidoptera > Tortricidae > Acleris > Acleris holmiana. The sequence goes on along the minus strand of OX438783.1, from coordinate 3,278,799 downwards.
TAATTAGAGCAACATAGACCGCGGAAAACCACTCACAGAAGAATTCAGGAAAATTATAATTTCCAGTAGTGAGAGTGGAAAATCTATCAACCAAATCGCCAGAGATTTATTACTGCCAAGATCTACTGTCCAGTCAATCATTGAGCATCGCAAGAAACACGGCACAATTTCGTGTTTGAAGAAGTCGGGTCGACCGCGTATGACGAGTGCCGCTGAAAACCGTGTTTTAAAGAAAATTATCAAACAAAACCGCCGTGCTCGTGCGGGGGAACTTACCGTAAAATGGCGTGATATGATCCAGAATGACGTTTCAGTGGATACCTGCAAAAGGGTTCTCAAAAGAATGGGATATCGTTTTTACACGGCCAAGGAAAACCTTTCCTAACGGAGTTACAGAAAAAGAAGAGGCTGAAACTCGCTCGCGAGCACTCAAACTGGAATACTGAGCAATGGCGTCAAATAATATGGAGTAATGAATCAAAATTTGAAGTAACTATCGGCGACGAACGGAAAAAAATCATTCGAAAGAAAGACGAAGCATTCATCAAAGACTGCATTAAGAGAAAAGTGAAGTTTCCTGGGTCTGTGATGATATGGGGTTGCATGTCGGCACAAGGAGTAGGCCGCCTGCATTTTGTAGAAGGGACGGTTAATGCAGTGAAATACCAGGACATTTTGAAAACAAGTTTAATTCCATCTATTCCAAGCTTGAAATATGAAAATGTCTACACTTTTCAACAAGACGGGGCTTCTTGCTATACTGCGAAAACCACGAAGACTTGGCTCGAGTCTAAAGGAATCCCCACTATGGAGTGGCCGTCGAATAGTCCAGATTTGTCACCCATTGAAACATTGTGGTGGAAAATGAAAAAAAAATTACGCAAGTTTCCATCGAGGTCAAAAAGTGATTTAAAAGAGAAAATAGTCGCTGTCTGGGAGTCTATAACCCCAAAAGAGTGTGAAGAGTTGGTAGAGACGATGCCATTGAGAATCAAGGCTGTTCTTAAGAGTAAAGGCGAGACAACTAAGTGGTAGGCGAACTATTTTGCATACTCAAGATCGATAGCCGAACTATTATGCGTTGTCGTTGATAGAAAAATTGATTTTTTTTTTTTAAATACAGAAATAATTTTAATTTGTATTATGTAGGAAATAAACTTGATTAATTTTACAATACTTTTTTTTATTTCTTGCTTCCATGCTATTAGAATTACTAAATAGATTTGACTTTGAAAAAAAGTTACTTTCAATTTTAAATAGTAGCCGAACTCTTTTGCATTGGGGCTCGTAGAAGTCAGTCAGTCATGGAAGATTTTAAGATGTATAGATTAAACTACAAGCATTGACTACAAGTCTCTAAAATAAAAAAAGTACTCAAGATTTAGTTTGTGTTAATATTTAATAACTGGGTAAATTATTTCAGACCTACAAACAGCGAACTTACTCGGGCTCAGCAACATTTCGTAGAACAATTACATTCTCTAACCGCTTGCGTAAACATTATAACGTCACACAAAAGGAGACCTTAAACATTATTAATGACAGGGCATACGATTACTTAATTTTTAAGACGGTATAGTAATGCCGTCGTGTGCCTTACAGTTGTTATAATTTACTTACCACGCTCTCGACTTACAAAGAAAGGCTTAGCAAAGATTAACAAACACTACGGTCGGAAAATAGGGTGTGACGTGTCCCTTTGTACCGCCGCGTCGCGTTACGTCAGGTCGCGTCGCGTCAGGTCGCGTCACGCCGCGCCGTCGCGTATCATTCGCGGCGTCACTCTCGCTCCGGCGTAATCCCGGGCCCTGGAGCTCAGCCGGTTTATTTACTCATCTATTTTTGTTATTGTTTTTAAGTAGGCGCTATAAAACGTTTTAAAATAAAATTGCAATCCTATTCAGCTTAAGTTTTCATGTTTAATTCTGAACACAATTCCGACAGTTGCAGAAGACGGCCTATTTAAAACATGTCCTAATATTTGGACGTCGAGAGTTCTCAGGTTGTTGCTTAGGAACATATTGCCAAATATAAAAGGTACCGTATGATTCATTAGACAAGGTTGTAACTACATTAACAATAAGATTTAGTTAAAATTTATTTAATTGCCAAACGAGAAGTTTACAAACAAATTAATAGACAAAACGAATTATTTAGGGTCACTTCCGACTAAAGGACATTGTTTTTTATTAATCACTGGAATAACAAAATGGCAATGGAATGGATACAATTTGACTGCAAAAATATTATTTCATTTGGTTTGTAGGGTTATTTCGACCACAACTAACCAGCACAGCTATAGTAAATAGTAATATATCGCACTAAACATAATATAATTATGTCATAACATAAATCAAACTTGACTTAATTTACATTATAATTACAACAGTGCACTCCTGCGAGTAATAGGACTTCAGGCCTTAAAACACGCACGGCAAAAATTCTATATACTTGAAGCTCCTCGAACAAGCAGGCATTTAACCGGGTCCACGCGACGGATCAGGCCGTAATCCGGTTTGCGCCGGTGATAAATCAGGCGGCCGCCGCCGCCGCCCCCGGAACGAAAATGAAATTTAAAACGTTGTGTTAATTAGCGGTTTTTTTGCGGGGCTTGTCGTATTGGGCTGGATTTATTTACCACGAATAAGTAATTCAAAATTGAAGGAAAAATCTCTGAAGCCCTATATGGTAGCAATCGACTTTCGAAAACTGTTTTCACTGGTTATCAACTATCTTCGGAGGTTTTCAAATCGTCGGGTATTTTGGCCGATCTGTTTTTTTTTGGTAAAATGGAGTATACTTTCTAGTTGGTCCCATTTCCAGTACGTCATGATCTAATGATAGGATCTTGGAGAAATCGAGGGAACTCCTCAAATATTATAGGAATAAATATACGACGTAAGTGGACGACATAACAGTATTATATGATCACTAAAACCCCTTTTTAAAAAGAAAGAAATAACTTCTTTTAAAATGATAGGTAAATGGGTTAGTCCAACGGAAGTCGGTGTCCCAATATATTTTCAACCAAAAGCCGAATTCAGTTGGACCAGATGAACACCTAGCATTTTAAAAGAAGTTATTTCTTGCGTTTTACTAAAAACATTTAAATAAATCTGAGACTGCGGGCAACGCGCAACGCTCCACTCGTTTTAAACAAATATTTCCTGGCTTCCGATAACACTCCATTATTTATTTATTTATTCCTCTCCAACCAATTACTCCTAATTGCTAACATCGGATATCTGAAGAACATTGTGATATTGTAGCGGGAAGTTTAATTAAATCGAACCAATTTAACGATTCCGTGAAAATGATTTGAGGTTAAGCGCAAACAGTTACAATTTAATAAGCTAATATCACAGTAAGGTACCTATTAAGGTTGCTGACCGATTTCAGAAAGTGCGGTTCTAAATTTAAGCTGGCTCAGAAACACGTACTCATTTGTACCGCAACCGGAACTCTCGGAAGCTGTTAAAATTTCGCTTGTGTAAATAAAGCAGAGGAAAGAAGGATGCTCCCTAACAAACCCCTAATTAAACTGAGTCCCGCGCTGCCTACATACGAGCAGCGGAAGATCTATTCCGACCTGGTAAGTTATTCTCTTAAACGACCACATAGTTCATAACGACGTAGTTCTCATGGTCATAGTAAGTTGGTAACCAATAAATAGCAACAATCTCATACACTGCATTTATATCTGATTCTCGATTATTATTTTTAGTTTGTATTTGGTTACTAAGTCGTTACTTGTTACTGATTTGAACCAAAACGATAGGTATTTGAAGCTTGGTTTGTGACAGTTGTGACGTTCGTTTATCTGTTTTTTTTTGTTTTTGCGTAAGCTAAGGGCACTTTTCCTGTTCAGTAAAAAAATAGGGCGCAAAAGGTTGTGTGCGAATTTTAATTTTCATTTCATTTCATTTTTCTTAGCTAGGTGTTATTTGTTAATGGAAATAATTAATGTGTGTAACCTTCCGTGGTTTCACCTGGTGGTTGCAACGGAAGATCCATCCAGAATGAATGTATTTCTTTCTTATCTTTTAACCGGTGAGTTAAAATGGTCCCGTTAGAGCGTAAAAACCACATTTAAGGCGTGCGTTCTCAGCTGTCTCCGGCTTTACCCATCAAGTGAGTGAGCTCGTATGACTTCGGACACAACAATCGACCGTTCGATAGAGAACTGTTTTGGGAGAATTTCACCTCTGCAAGCTGCATGATGCATAATAATATCTTCTTCTAAGAACTCAATGGAAACGTGACGCAACGCTTAGGATTCAAGCATCATTTAAAGCTTACCAAATCCCAAGTTTTAAATTATTAACAGATGTGGATACTTCAGGTTAACAGTTGACACATTTTATTGGAGGAGTATGCCTAAAGCCCAGTAAAGGGTCCGCGATGCCGAGGACGTTGAAGACTGATATCAAGTAACCTCTTGGCGGTGTTTGTTGTTATTGCTTGAAGGTACAAATCCAATATTCCAATTAGCTTAAACAACTTCGCACCTAATCAATAAAAATACTTTAAGATCACTAGTTCATTTATTTGGATTCACCTTAAATCACCTTTTCAATAAAAACTTAATGATTCGCACGCTGAAGTGTTTTGTGACGTTCAATTGAAAATAATTTGAACATGTGATTTACCGCTAGTTTCGACATAAATACTAGTTAGGTGCGGAGCGCTCTCAAAGCAGCCTGAATAAACGTATTTGGTATGACTAAACCGAAGCTTAAAAAAGTTGCGTTAATTGAACAGCGTTAAAATCGCAAGAAGTAATTACGCAGCGTTTTTTTGGAAGTGGCACACGTGACAACACCGGTCAGTCACCGTAAAAGACGCCTTAAAAACGTAACGCAGAAGGACGCGTTATTCCATAATTGTTGCGTCATCGTATTTTGAGCTTCGATTGGGTCGATCCTTCAAGTCGAGAGTGAAGTAAATTCGCACCATTCAGGTGAGCACGCTTGACCTCTGCGGTCCTCAAATGGCTTCTTCTCACACTTTTAGGTACTCAAACTTTATTAATTCGAAAATGTATGATATTAAAAGTACTTTCTATGATTCTACCCAGAGCTAGAAAATTTGGTGATTTCGAGAACATAATCGAAACAGAGAGAATCACTACGTAACTCTACAGGGCCTCTATACTACTGGGTAAAACTATATTGCCTTTGACATGGTATCATACTGTCAAGGTACGATGGCTCTTATCTACTAAACAGTAATGACGGCCGAGTTAAAAACAATGCGATAACATGACGAAAGCAATACGGTTTTACAAAGTAGAATAGAGGCCTAGCTGTTTATAGTTATTTGTGTCACAAAGAAAGCAAAATGGCATGTTTACGGCGAGGGCGTACATTGAATCCTGAGCATAGTGAGGGAAGCTGCGCAAGTGTTAACCCCCAAGGTGGAAATAATTTTGCTCCCGTGTGCCACATACTGCTTTTCACATCACCTATGAGGAAAATAAAAGATCTTAGTGATGCAACAAATTTAATTATTAACACTCTCTAAAAGTCCTAAAATTATCAAGTTTAACAGGCAAAATGTCCTTGAACAGAAAAGTGCCACTTTGACTAGGATAGTAGGGAAGAAAAGTCCCCTTTCGGAATAGGTGATGTGAAAACGTTATTTTCTTTTTTGCCCGCCGCAGGTTGATATTCCAATGATGTTAATTCCTGTCTGCTGGCGCCGGGTCCCTCGCCCTCGGACGGGACACTAATCGAATCGCTTCAAAGGTCCCTTTGACCCTGCACCAGGAGAGGGGCAACTGGATAGATTAGGGGGCTCGTTAAAGGTTAATGGCGATTTGAACGTCGCGTTGCGCGTTAGGGCCAGCTATTAATTGATCTAGCCGTTGGGACGCGGTGTTATGAGCTCGTTTCAGTCGATCACTACGGATTACGGAGATGAGATGATAAGGCAAAGTTTGTAAAGAGATAATCGCTTATCGAGTAGTAAGAGTCGAGTTAAAGCGGATCAACGCTTTGGGATTATCTTTTATCGGTGTATCGTGAATCGCGCCCCGTTTATGTTAAAAGGGATCAGTGGTGTTGGATAGTATTTTCAAGCCAAATGTTAAATTTGTAAACTGTTTAAATAAAATGTAATAAAAAGATTTTAAGATGTATACAAAGTGGTGGCTCGAAATATATGATACACACTCGTTATAGAGTAATATTATAGGAGATATTTGTGCGGTTGAACATAAAAAAAAACATTATGGTAATAATTTATAACAGTTATCGTACGTACATAAATACATACCAATCTTAATACGGTTCCAAGTTTGTTAAAATGGGTAAGTTCAAAAAGAAAAGTTTAAAAAGAAGTCTAAAACAACTTTATAATAATCAGGGTAGCGATTACCGATCCAAAGTGAGCCACGTAGGCCAAATGCCTTGTTCTACTGATCAGGCAAGCAACCCTCCGGGAGTCATTGTGGTTGATGACGCGCGTTGTCTACGTCAGCGTTATCCCAACAGTGATGAAGCTTCAGCCGTACTGGCCGCGCGTTTTTGGCACTGTTCACACCAAGTTACTTACTCGTACTAGTCATAGCCGTTCTGTGTCGTCACCCGCCTCCTTCCATCGTCCGTCGTTCGCCTCTTTTATCATCCGCCTCTATTAATATACTATAATAAATTATTTGTATACATCCTATTGCTATATTTCCTGTTATCCCGCATTTGTTCCCCATTTTATTTTATACACAAAATAGTTAGGTTATATGCACAGCTAAGAGTAGTTTCGTCCAGCAATGTTCACAACAATAATTGAAATATCAGACCATCCTGAGATGACATCATTTATTAACGTTTATCTTATTCATAATTTCTATTTCAATGTCATTATCTACATTACATACATACATAACATCACGCCTTCATTCCCAGAGTGGGGTAGGCACAGCTACAGAAATACCAACAACTTGAAATATACTTGTTGATAATTCTGTAACCACAATTTGCACAATCAGGCCAAGAAGTTTACTAGTGTATTAGTGACAGGTTGCAAGTCCATCGCCATGTCATTATCTAATTAGGTATGTAATTCCCTGTTCGATGTCTCGCACGCGCGGGCGCCTGGATCCAAGGGAGACCAGCGTCGTGGCGCTCACGAGCGATTTGACTTCACGCTGAGTGGTATGATATCTATGTTTGCATGCAATTGTTTCCAATTCTTATATGTATGTAGTTTCCTTATGTTTGTTAATTGTTTGTAAAATAAATGTATTTCTTTCTTTCTGTCTTTCTTCATATAAATTAGCAGAATAAATGCGGTAAACCTGAAAAGTTCTAACTTATAACAAAGAATAATCATGTTGATTTGGTGGTGGTAGGACTTACAAGTAGTGCAAACTCCATCTAATAACTAGACAGAACTGCCATTGATTGGAAAAAAAGGAACTAACGGAATATTATATAACATTGACAACCGAGCGTTAGTATAGATTGTAATATAGTATGGAGAGGAGAAGGCAAACAAGCGTACTACCACCCACTATTAAACTCGGTAAAAAAATATTTATTTATTCTCAAGACTACAATCCTAAGACTGCAATCCTAACACTGCAAATGCACGCCTTCATTTCCAGAGTGGGGTAAACAGAACTAAAGAATTACCATCAACTCTAAAAAAACTTGTTGATAGGTGATTCTGTGCACAACGGAACAAGATACTCGCGCTCACCTCACACATATACCGAGACTCGAACCCGGAACTACTAGCTTGGTAGACATTCACTACCTACTATGCTAACCGCGTAACGAATATGAAAATATATTTACCGCAAAGAAAACTGTTTACCCAAACTTCACGCGTCATCGGCAGTAATACTTTTCGCACCAAAAGTATTTCGTTTGCCATTGACGAACCAACGGGGGCATCGATGAACCACAAACTTACGACTTCGGTCTGAACATAGTAACTTACAGATTATAGACCATAATAATAACCTTCTACATTATATTTTAGCCCCTTTACAAGCAATTTTCCAATAAAACAATAATGGCTGAAGAATAGAATTGCAAATTGTTTAGGTTGACTTTCATTTGTCACCGGTGTCTGCCAATAAGTTTCAGCTAATTAAATTGAAGGGTCTCATCTATCAATGATGATGATGATACCATTCATGCCGTTTTCGACAACGAACTCTCAAATTCTGCAGAGCCAGACGGTGCATCTCTCTGGTGTGCCCTCCAATGGCTTGCATTGCCAATTTTTATTGCAAACGCACGCCAACACTGAGCGCACGTTAGGGCACCGTTGCTGTAACTATAGGATATGGCCGCTCGTGCTGAGATCTTGAGGTTGTCCCTTTTCCTATCCAGTGGGGCCAGATAGGTTGCATTCGACAATCGTTAGCGATTACATTTTGATTGAAAAATATATGTACTTGACGGAAGCCACCGAGATAGTAACACGTGAGTATCTTGGTAGCTTACGTCAATTCCATATATTTGTCTATGGAAACATAATCGCCAACGATTGTCGAATGCAACTTGTTTAGCTTTAATGCTTTGACCTCCAGTCCTGTTCAAAAACGTTAACGTTTTTGTAAACTAGGCCTCGCCACTCAGAGCGCCGAGCTTCCAAATCTTTCCACTGCGAGGACTCAATGTTGCATCTATGGTAGGGTTTAAATTATTAATGTCTATGGGCCTTAGAGCCACTGAACCCGGAATTCCACTGCGGCGCATGCTAGAGCTACATACGAGGGTGTACATTCGCTTCGCATCAAGACTTGTGTACATACCCCTACTACGACACACGCATGAAATGACGTCCAGTGCGCATAGGCCAATGGATCCACATGTAGCGTATCTAAATGTATGGCTAATTTTCGTGACAAAATAGAAAAACTTAAATTTTCTTAATTTTGTCTTTAACGATGTACACTTTTTTTGGAAAACGCCCTTTACCATCAGTTACCTGTGCAAGTTTACATTTTTCTTCTTTTTATGTCAAGGGGAAGGCAAAAGATCACACAGGCCGCCTGAAACCGATTTTCAATAAACCTAGGTACGAACCATCTTGATTAAACCATCTTTCAAAAAAGCGTCCGAAGCAGTTCATCCGTTTGGGGGCTACAATGCCACAGACAGATACACATATACTCACGTTGAACAAACAAGTCTTTTGTAAGTCGTTGGCGTTTTTCTAGCTCTGCATACCCCACTTTGAGAATGAAGGCGTGATGTCACGTATGTAATTTTCAGTTTTATGGCATTAGAAGCTAGCGATCTTACAGGCCACCTAATGGTAAGTGAGATCTGTGACGCATCATAGTCTTGCATTTTCAAGACTACAATCTGAAGACTGCAATCCTAAGTCCGCAACTACGTTGTGAAATATGAGGACTAAGAATGCCTATATGCTAGTCATTTCACCGGTTCTCTTATCCCCCCGGTACCTTGTCGGTAGGTCAAAGGATAAGAATTTTAATGGCGGTAATAATGCCATGGCATACAACTGTGTTATTTTTTCCAGTTTTCAACTCTAGAAGGATTTTGGTACAATCATCATAAACAAGCCTTCACCAAACACCACCACGCTGGTGCTATCTTATCTTCTTTAAGATATGACCACCGTGGTACTTAGTTTGTCTCTTTTAAAGGTCGCTACAAGCTTTTATTCGCTACAAGCTATTAATGTGTAAGTAAATCTATCTGTATGTTTTTCTTTTTACTACGCCTTCACGGATAACCGCTGAATCAAATTAGATGAAGTATGAGTCCCGGGAAGGACGTAGGGTACTTCTTATCCTGAATCTTTTTACGGCTTACGGAGTTGCGGGACGCATGTACTTAGTAATAGTACAAGCCTAGAGTTTAGTATATGACAAAGTCAATGGACTGAGGACTGACTGTTGGGTTTCTGACTGACTGTTGAGTTTCTGACTGACTGTTGAGTTTCTTGTGGCGCTACTGCATGTGGTCTCTTTGAAGCGCTAGTAGAGTTCTGACGTGTAAAAGTGCCCGTGCGGTCTACTTACTAAATAAACAACAGAACTGTTATCTTTACCTTTTAATACAGGTAAAATTGGTTTAAATACTTATTTTAACCTTAACCACACTGTCGATCACTTAGGTTACTCCAGAACAGAACGATCGATGGGATTCGAAGGTACCTACTTCGCGAGCATTAGTCGCGTTTCTTCCGATATTCATTTCTGTCTACTTGCCTACGTAACTCCCCGCCACCCGGGTGGTTCGGTAACGTCGCAGGTGTCGCGTTTACTTTCCAACTCGCATCGAACTTGCCACTTAACTACTCGCTCTTAGCCTCCGGCTGGCCCGCCCGGATTTCGAAACGCCGAGGTTTGTTGATCTGGCACCCTTATAACGACTTGTAGATAGTCTTTATTAGATCAATACATTAATGAAGTAATTAGAACTTTGAATACATGGGTAGTTTATCATAGGGAACGACGTCAAATGTAGATTACTTGCATGCGTTGTTGCTATAACTCTTTTGGCTATTTTAACCAAAAATATATCAGGAGACAATCTCACGCAAATTGACCTAGTCCCAAACTAAGCTCTAGGCTTGTACTATGGGTACTAGACAACGATAAACATACTTATATAGAGTATACTTAAATACATATAAAACATCCAAGACTCAGGAACAAATATTCACGCTCATGACACAAATATTTGCCCTTACCGGGATTTGAACCCAGGACCGCTGGCCTCGGAGGCAGGGTCACTACCAACTAGGCCAACGTGTCGTGTCGAAATACTCGTATATCTATTGCCACTCATTCTATTGGCAGTACTACATAGCTATAGCTAGTAGTTCGATTCACGGTTTATTCCCACTAGTATCTTCTATTGTCAGTAATAAGTAACACATAACTAGGTAATAGTTATTTCGATGGAACTAATGGATCGGTATGGACGAAAGTATACTATATTATAGCGTTGAAAGTAATAAATAATGCTGTGTTATTCGGGTACGAGGCGAAAATGAAGGTCAGTGATCTCTCAAGGTATATCAGGTTAAAGTTATTGTATGAAAAATTCCTACGGGTACTGCCGCTTTTGTAATTTCTACCGGGGTTTTATTGAATACTCAAAACCTCATTGTTATCATAATATAGAGGTCTTAGTCTATTCATAAAATTATACTATTATACATTATCATTGAGATTTGAGAGGAAGAGTAGGACTCTGTCTGTCCGTTCTTTTTTGATGCAAGTATTTTTCTCTTCCTGCAGCGTCCCTTATTGAAATCTGTAAATTTTGATGAAACATATGTTCATACGTATCATCATATATATCATAATCAACACAAGGAAAACGGTCGTAAAATGTACCCTACAGACGCAACTACTAGTTATGTTCTCGTAAAACTTTGTAATTTGCAGTTACTACTTTATCTTTTACAAACTATTTATTTTGTTAATTGGCCACATGAGGGCTCTTTTGCAATATGGTGTAAACCTACTAGCCAAACTTAACCCTTAAGGTAGCAAATTTTAAAAAAAGAACTGAAATCTATCCTCGTTTGATTTTTAACGTTCTCATTTTTTTTTATAAAATAAAAGTTACAAAAACTTCACCTTCAGGAATCTATTATACAATACAGTGTGTTACCGGCATGAGGGCTTTTCTTGATATAGAGTAACAATGGGCCACTCCTTGATGTACCTACATTTTTATTTTTATTAAAACAAGATAAAACAGTACACGCTTGTTTTCTAACAAAAAATAAATTGCAAGCAATGTACTGTGCGTTAAAGTTAATTAATAAAGTCACGTGACCAAACTAAGACTTGTTTATAAGTGACCAACAAAATCATGTCGCACATTTCACGAGCGTCGTAGGCCATTAGTTAAACTCACGCTATTTATTAAACATTAAATTATTACGAGAGGATTGACTTTCGTTCAAGTTTGACAACCACAGATTAGAAGGGTATTTGACAACGATTATTTTCTGTCATTTTAGTTTCTCATATCTGACAAATTCAAGGTGTATTAATAACTCTTTATGTTCTGCCCCTGTACCAATGTATGCCTTGTACCAGCTCCGGTACGTTGATGATAGTTAAAATCTAAGAAGTTAAATTGCAGAGTTACGTTAGTTAACTTCGACTTAATTGTACCTGCAAATAGTTACTTAAACAACATATTATCGTTAGTTAAAGCAGAAGCCCTCATGCCAGCAACACACTTTATACTAACTTTAGGGATTAAGTTCTTCCGATATAGTATAGATGTTACAATAAGCAGCTCTATCACTTTCACGCCAAATAATGCCATTCGGCATCTAGTTCAGCCGTTAGTCAGCAGATCCATTTACAATCCGGCGATACTGTACCGCGGGCCCGAGACATCTGGGTCCGCGGGCGCCCAAAGCGCTAGAGGCTCCGTAACGACGCCCGGGACGGCTTCGCGCTGCCGGCGGGTTGTCAAGACGGGAAATGGAAAGAAACGGACACTTCACTAGATTAAAATAACGCTCGATCTAAGAACTGGTGATTTTTACGTTAAAGAGAAGGCACACGAGCACTCAGGCCATCTGATGGTAAGTGGTATCTGAGACAATTGAATTCTCAAGACTATAAATCCTAGGCCTCAAATGCATTGCCAACCCTGAGAACTAAGATGGAATGCCTCTATGCTAGTAATTTCACCGGTTGTCTTAATCTCACTCCGGAACACAACAATGCGAACACTGTTGCTTGGCAGGTGGTTAATGGATAAGATGGTAGTAGCGATCCGGACGCACAAGATGTCAGGTCGGTGCAAGAGCAGTGCCGAAAGACATTTTCATGATTCTGCATTTTTCATCTTTATAATTAAATGCGTACAGTTGTAGTGAATAAACATAAGACATCGTTTTTGCTCCCTAGGTGTATACTTAGATGAATGTCAGACATAAGTAGTATGACCCAGAGGGCAATCCTACGTGTTCCTAAAGCATAATACAGTCATTAAGTAACAGGAAGACAGACAAAAAGTAACTTTTAAAGTAACTCTTTTTATGCGGAACCTCAAAAGGCCTTTCAATTTGTTCATAAAATTAAACTGTGTTGAATTACAGTGTGGAGATGAGACAACCGGTGAAATTACTAGCACAGAGACATTCCATTTTAGTCAGGGTTGGCAACGATTTGCGGTCTTAGGATTGTAGTCTTGAGTTGAGAATAAAAAATGACTACGGATCACAGATCCCTCTTACCATTAGGTGGCCTGTGACTCATCTGCCATCTCCAAGACGTAAACGAATTAATAAATAATATTTTAAACCTCTCAGCCGCGCTTCACTCAGCTGTTTAGTACCAATTTCACCATATGATGTTAAATTTAATCAATGTTAATCGACTCGTTCATACATTTTGACAACTAAATCGATTTTGATGACTAAATCTGTCCGAATAATTTTAGGGCCACGTCAAAAAATCTTTTTAATTTTTTTTTTGTTTACCTTCCAATACCAGTGTGTAACCATAACGGTCCGGTATCGTGGCCGTGAACCATGTATGTTACATCCTGGGATTGTGGCCGTTCTAGATCCTGCCAGTTTTTTTCTATCCGACCGATCTTCATGTTTTGTATTATGTACCTAAGTAAGGAGTTATTTGTGTAATGCACGTTCTGTTCGCTGTGCGCCGACCTTCGCCCCGACTATAATATTCGATATACCCACGTCCGCCGCCCCGACATCCGCAATACACAACTCTTTATTTAAAACTAGCTGAGACCATAAAGTTTTATCGAACACCATGTAAGTTCGTGACGCAATAGTCCTAAACTATTAAATTGTATTCAAAGAAATGTTTCAGAAATGACCTTCTCCGGAGCTTAGACTATTTTTAATTACTCTATTAGCATAATAGTTGTTTATCGCTGAATAATAGATTGAATAAGGGATTAAAGTACCCTAAGTCTGTTTTCGGGCTATAATCTGTCCCTGTGACCAAATTATGGACTGGTTGAGGAAACTTACAAATACTTTTGGATTTATAATATTTATACAGCAGATATAAGGATTTCATCACAAAACAATTCAGCAATTTAGTTGTTATTACGACAGAACAAACATCGTTTAAAATTGAAAAAAACTACATATTCTTTGAAGTTTATAAGTTATTACGTGTGATATCTAAAAAACAAATTTGAAAAACATCAATTCAGGGCTTCTAAGTAAACTCCCGCGAGTATAAAAAGTTCGTGTCGCAGTTTAAAGTTTGACGTTTTCAAATAAACCTCTATTTGCGATTATGGTATCAGCAAGTTGGAAGTTTTACGCAGAAGCCGCCGAGGGAGTCCTATTCTGAGATTAAATAAACGTGAATTGGTATTTTTCCAAAATAAATTCGCCAATACGAGGCGCTATCGGCGACGACGCCTTTTTGTAGCTTTGTAGTTTCAGGTTGGGTTCCCGATGATGGAAAATATTTATATGAAGATCACCAGCATTTGTTACTGAGTCTTGCATGTTTTAATGTATTTTTCTTTAAAAGTACCTTACAGTACTCCTAGCTTCTTCATAACGTTCAGCTGGCTACCGCCATCACACTATTTCGTAGAAAAACAAAAATTGCCAAAAACTATTAAAACATTGGTAGCACATAAACATGCAGTATGTTGTCAATTATTTACTTTATAGTGCGTATATAAATCAAAGATTTTTGTCTTGCTGAGCTGGTGGTTTTGCCCCCTAGAATAAAAATAGCAAAGGAAATAAAGCTAATGAGTCATTATCACCACATCAGCTAGTCGGCGCCCTGCAATAGTCATAGGCCTTCTCCACGGATTGGTACAATAACCAGGCAATACATTTGAACTTTCTGAATTGCCCTAGGTCTAGTAATTGGCTGGGCCATGCCGGTGACCCTGGATCTACTGTGGATTTCATCAAACCTGATTTGATCTCGGAGGAAAACTTTAAGCACAAGCCCTTTCTTTCTATTGCTCTTGGAACTACTTTAACCTTTAACGTTTAACCTTTTTCTTACAAGGGACCTTATCTCATATCATTGCAAGCAACACACACTTTAAAACATCCCATCTAAAATGTATAGAAAGTAATGTATCGTTGCTGTAAAAATTTCCTAGATAATAATAAAGTTAATATTAAATAAATCATAGTCTTAAAACTAAACGATTGAAAGTTGGCATCTTTCCATAGTAATTAGGAAGTAGTCAAAATCAAATTGTTCATGATCAAGCCAATGTAGCAAGCAAGATGATTATAATATGACATTGGAGATTGCACGACGAACAACGAATTGAATGACATTGCTTCTGTTTTTTGTTCCTTTCTTTAGGATGAAAAGAAATGGACAGAAAACATAAGCGACGACATTCAAGGTTACTTTTCTCGGCTTCAAGGCGTTGTACACCGTGCAATCTCCAATGTCATATATAAGCTTCTTGGTAGCAAGCAACGGCTTACAAATATCTTTGTTATCGAAAAGAAAAAGGCATTAAATGCATTTTCGAATTTGGAAGGCAGATCACATGCCAGTCTGTGAAGTTGGCTTGTCAAACGATCCGAAACAAGAAAACATCCGAAGAATGTTCTCGTAAAGTTAAACTATCGTTTCTGCTTGGAGTGACCCTTCCGAGGGCCCTCCTCGCTCCGTCCCAATCAGCCGCCCACACCACTTCACCTGGCACGGCCGCGCTTACACTTGGGCGAGCATTTAGGAGCTAAAGATATAGAATCAGAATCAGAATCAGAATAATCTTTATTCAAGTAGGTTTACAAATAATAAACTCTTTTGAAACGTCATAGTAGCGACTTAGCCTAAATTGACTGCAGGTTCAAATCGCGACCGATCAGAGAAGAACCTGTAAGAAACTCTGTCGGATGTCTTTTTTTTTCGACGTTCGCAACCTTTTGTCGTAAGGACTAAACATTTTATTACAAGCAATTCAGTCCCAAGCATTGTTATCATTAATATAGTCTTTAATACTATAATATGCTTTAGAAATTAGTTTACGCTTAACGTAACTCTTAAATTTATTTACTGATAGTTCAGTAACATTACTTGGGAGCTTATTATAGAACCTAATACAATTACCCATAAAAGAGTTTTTTATTTTATGGAGCCGCGTGAAGGGCACTGCAAGCTTATATTTATTTCTGGTATTAACATTATGTATGTCACAGTTCTTTCTAAATTTAGCGATGTTTTTATGAACATACATAATGTTTTCATAAATGTATTGACTGTGCATGGTCAATATGTTAATTTCTTTAAACTTATCTCTAAGCGAGTCTCTCTGGCCCATCCTGTAGACAGCACGAATAGCCCTCTTCTGCAGAACAAAGATGCTATTTACATCAGCAGCACTACCCCACAGTAAAATACCATATGACATAATACTATGGAAGTAACTAAAATAAACTAATCGAGCGGTATCTAAGTCTATTAATTGCCGAATCTTATTAACTGCAAAAACTGCAGAACTGAGTCTACCCGCCAATCCAGCAAGATGAGGACCCCATTGGAGCTTGGAGTCTAACGTTATACCAAGAAACACTGTATCATTAACTAGGTCTAGTTTGTCATTTTTAATAGTTACAGTAGTTTGACTATTTTTCACATTAGTAGTCATGAACTTTATACATTTCATCTTTTTCTCATTCAGTAATAAATTATTAACACTAAACCAATCGACTACTTTTGATATAGCATTGTTTACATTGACATTAAACTGCTGTTGTCGTTTAACTTTGAACACAAGTGACGTATCATCAGCAAACAAGACTATATCATGGTTGTCCTTTATAAGGTAAGGTAAGTCATTTATGTAGATGAGGAATAAAAATGGACCCAATATTGAGCCCTGTGGTACGCCCATTGAGACCAATGACCCAGGTGATCGTACTCCATTCACGTCTACCCTTTGTATTCTCCCGTATAAGTACGTTTTTATTAAGTTTAGCGCAGTACCTCTAACTCCATAGTGGTGTAGTTTCCTGATCAATGTGTCATGGTTAACGCAATCGAAGGCCTTGGACAGATCACAAAAAATACCTAAAGCATCCTGTGACCCTTCCCAGGCATTAAAAATGGTTTTAATCAACTCAACACCAGCTTCGGTTGTCGAGCGACCCCGAGTAAAACCAAATTGTTTATTGTGTAATAAATTATTATACCGAAAATGTTCCGCTAACTGTGACAAAATCAATTTCTCAAATATTTTACTGAAAGTGGGTAGTATGGATATTGGTCTAAAATTTGTGGGGTCAAAAGTACTACCCGTTTTGAATAATGGAATTATCTTACTATGTTTCATAAGATCAGGAAACTCACCACAATCAACACAGTGATTAAATACGACCATTAAGTCAGATGCTATGACTTCAATTAAGGATTTGAGTACATGGACCGACACTCCCCAAAGGTCACTGGTTTTCTTTATATTGATTGAGTTGAATGCCTTAATTACATCCAAGGCAGTAACGCGCTTGAATTCAAAGTATATACTGCATTCAGGCACGTTATCTTCTAAAAGTACAATGGCAGACGCAGGCGAAGAGTTCAAGCACTTAGTCGTGGACACTGGTATATCGGTAAAAAAACTTTTCAAATTCAATTGCGATATCTGGATTGGAATCTATTATTTTACCATCTACTTTTAAACGATAGTCGTTAATGTTCTTTTTTCGGCGACCTGTTTCTTCATTAATTATTTTCCAGGTCGTTTTAATAACATCAGAACTATTCAAGATTTTGTTACTTAAAAAATTTCGCTTAGTTATACGGCAGTCTATCTTGAATTGCTTAGAATACTGTTTGACATGTTCCTTAAACTCCTCACTCGCGTTATACCTCCGTTCCTCATATAGTTGATACAGTATTCTTCTACGCTTATGTAAGTCCGCAGTAGCCCAGTCACTGAAAACCTTTGCACCACCAACCACAACCGATTTGGATGTAAATACTGCGTTAAATTGTTTTATGAATGTGTGATATAGACTCATGTACGTGCTCTTATAATTGAAGTTAACTTAGACACGTTACAGGTGCGTTGTTATATTATAACCAAAGCATCGACCGTATTATCATCAATCGCGGCTGTGATGTCCTTTAGGTCTCCCCTTGTTTTACAGAAAATCATTTCATACAATGTATCATTTCGCAAAATTTTAATTTCATAGAAAGCTACTTCCTGCTGAAACCTTAACGTTTTCAGATTATCTTAAGCATGCGTTTCGTAGGTCAGGTTAGACCTGTGACCACCAAAAATAAATATATCTGAAAACAGTAAGGTTACAGCAGAAATTAGCTTTTTATGAAATGAAAATTCTGCAAAGTGAAATGAGTTTCTGTAAAACCTGTCCTTTGCTGTCTTTATAGCTGAAACTCTTGAGAGAAAGTTAAAAGATTGGTTCATGCTAACAGAATGAGGAAAAGTAACCACGAAAGCGCAGTAATTGTGTAGTCATATTTAGTTGCAAAGACTGCGACTGGAGGAGCTGTTGAAGATGTTTGTTTTCTTTTTAACACAAGATGCTAGGTACTTGTGTTGCGTCATGTTATACGACGCTGTAAGCGTCTAAAATATTAAAGAGCTTCTACATTTAGTAGCAAAAATATTCATAAGCACTTATGTCACATTAAGACACCTGTCACTTTCTTACTTAACTCTTAACTATTACTAAATAAATAAATAAATAAATAAACAAATAAATTACAGGACAACTTCACACAAATTGACCTAGTCCTAAACTAAACTCTAGGCTTATACTATAGGTACTAAATAGACAACGATAAATAGAGAAATATAGACTTAAACACATAGAAAACAACAACTTATCTGCCCTAACCGGGATTTGAACTCAGGAACTCTAGCTTCGAAGGCAGGGTCACTACCAGCTAGGCTAGCGTAGGGTGTATATCATTTCATCGAAACACCTTTCATCGAATGTATCATTTCATCGTATTTCATTTCGTCGAATGCTATTTTCTGCTGAAACCATAATGTTTTCAGGGTAATTTAAACATTAATTACGTGGGTTAGGTTAGGTTACATGTTTAAGATACCCTGAAAACATTCGATGAAGTGAAATTTGATGAAATTTTGTGTCGTCCAAACTTGCCAAGGCGCAAAGTGACTTGCAATAAGGTGACATTAAATTCAATGAACGTGGTTGTAACTGGACGGAATCATGAGTCGATAAGGCAAGTTCATTAGTAATCCAGGGAGTCAGTAACAGATCACACTCAAGCGCACAGTGTTCGTTCGTGCGGCGGGCGCGGCGGTGTGCGCGCGGCCCGGGCGTGTCATCATTGATCGCCGTTGCTCGCCCTCACGGCCTCGCCACGATGATCCAATTACGACGATAAACTTAATACTTACTTACTTACTGTGTCCGCACGCGGCCTACACGAGGTTAAAGGCTTTACAAGGGCTTGAGCGTAAACATTGTACGCGTTTGATAACTTAAAAGTTGAATTGCTCTAATAATGAGATGGGCATTGAATAGTTATTCGAGAAAAAAATAATTCGTAATATTTTCATTCGCGATTAATTTGTTCGACAAATAAATTATTCCACTACTTTTCGAATAATTAATAATTTATTCGTTTTTTTAACGGATAAAAATAGAAGGTATTAGTACATAATAATTATTCGTGGCAATTCATTCAACGAATAATTTATTCGAACAAGAATAATTATTCGAGAATTTAATTTAATTTTTTTTAATTTAATTAGGTAATTCTTATTTGTTATTCATCATTCTGGTACGAGGAGGACCCTGTTCAGGATCCGTCCAGATTGCTACCACCATCTTCTTGATTAACTTACCGCCAGCAGTGTTCGCATTACTGTGTGGGGATAAGATAACCCGTGAAATAGCGCAGAGGCATTCCATCTTAGTCCTCAGGGTTGGCAACGGATTTGAGGTTATAGGATTGCAGTCTTGAGATTATAGTCTTGAGTGGTGGCCTGAGTGCTCGCGTGCCTTCTCCTTACCATAAAACAAAACTTTAAAGCGAAACAGTGAAGAGTGTTTGGACCTTAAGCCTCCTCTTGGCTTTGATGAATAAACATACGTTATCAGTTTTTCTAAGAAAAGTTCGTATTTATCTAGCTTCAGTCAGCTTTACTACTCATCAATAAGCTAATTGAGAACGCAAGACAAGCAAGAACATTTACGACCAAATACGATGTCGTTGGATTCTGCAATACAGGCGTCTTTAATGGCAGCTTTAGCATTAAAATTTACTTATTTTAAGATAACACAGAACATAAGTTATTTACAGACTATATTGTTACCCATTTTCACTGCCATTATATCGATGTCCGTACATAAGTTTCTTTTTTACGTAAAAATATTAGTCTTCCAGCCATAACAAACTACCGCGAAAGTAATTAAATGTACAATAAAGTGAACAAACGCATAATATTTCAATTGCGATAGCATTCCGTACCGGGCTCCATTTTTTCCTGCAATAAATGTACCAGATATTAACTCTTTGGCGTTGAAAATAAATGGCACGTTGGGTACCATTGTCTCGGATTTCTTTACAAATTGGACCCGATATCGCGCGTTTGGGCGCGGAACGCTTCCCGAGGCGCCCCTCGGCGACCATTCTGGGCATGACGAAGTGCGACCATTCTCATAAGTTACTGTCGCTGTAAATATTCTCCTTCCCACGAGTGATGTAGTGTACAAGTACCTACTCAGTTACAGGTGTATTAATGAGATGAGGTCTTTGGCTCTAGTAAATTCCAAAATCCAATGCTAATTACATTTTTTAAATCGAATAACAAACATTTCTGAATGTTCCGAGTAATATGACTTAACCCTATTTTAATTTTATAAATGTGAAAGCAACTCTGGTCTGTATGTCTGCTGTTTGTTTTGTTTTCACGGATAAACCGCTCAACTAATTCAGATGAAATTTGGCATGAAGATAACCGACGTCCCTAGAATGTTTATAATACTTTTATCCCGAAAAAAATACAGTTCCCGAGGGACGATGTCGACGCGGACGGAGTCACGGGCAACAGCTATTTAAATAAGATAGAAATAGATAATTAATATATCTCCCTTCTATTTTACATCTCTGGTAAAGTAACGGATAATGGCGATCCTGAGTTTCTAGTTGCTGACGATCAGACATAGCATATCTTTAACTGCGAGGACCGTGAACGCTACTGGAGCAGCCCAATATCTGAAACAAAAGTAAGAGGGTTATAATTAAGCCAACTCCTTTAATTAAATTCACATTTATATGAAAAACCAATTTCATTGTCATTAAAACAATTTCATGCGAAAGTTAAGCTGTTTTATTGCCGAAAAATAAAATATAATAAATGACAGCATTTGTTCCTGAAAGTGGACCAATATTTCAGCGATGTTTCCATTTACCAGCCGGCCGTAAATTGCAGGCTCAATATCTCTGACGCCTTGTTCATTTGCTGCTGTCACTTATTAAAATTAAATGCTGCGATGTTTTGACACCGTTGGCTACTATTTACTTGTTTAATCTGTACTGCAAAAAAAAATGAGTACGGAAGGTGAACTTAATGCGTGGAAAAATGAGTTACGAGTAATAAGTAGTGAATTAAAAATGTAAGGTACAAAATGAGAGATTTGCACAAATTTATTATGTTATCTCGTTGAAAATATATTGAAGAAATACAAAAGCATCAACAAATGGTACATTATATAAAAGCACACAGTTACAGGGTCCTGCATTTATTAGTAAAATAACATTAAACTTCCTTTAACACTCATTCATTAATGCTAACCACTTCACTGACGCTTGCAGCTCTGGCTTGGGTGCTGGATTAATGCTAAAATTTAAGTTGAGACTAATTGATGTGCAGGAACAACCGCAGTCGTAAATTTATTTAACAATACATTGCCTTATCTTTTTATTTATTATATATAATTATATTTGTAAAAGTAGCATCTAATAATTATATACTTACTCAATATGCTCATTAGACGTCTGTATGTACGTGATATTTTACTAGCTTTTTGTCCATGACATCGTCCGCGTGGATTTCGATTATCGTTATTCCCTCGCGAACTTTTAAATTTTCCGTGATGCAAAGTAGCCTATGTGTTAATCGAGGATATAAGCTATATCCTTATCAACTCCGTCCAGCTGTTGCAGCGTGAAAGATTAACAAACATACACACACACACACGCGCGCGCAAAACTTTCGCATTTATAATATTAGTGGGACAGGATTATACTAAAGGAGGCTTGTGTAACTTGTTTCTAAGTGTGGATATCATGGATTTATTAATATTATAATATGCAATAACATCTTTTACACTTTTACCGTTAAATAAAACAATTAAAACAATCCCAGAAACACCGGCTTAGTTTCGAATTAAGTGAACAATATACCGGCAGAAGTGAGCACAAAGCGGTTCCTGCGAAACTACTCGAATCGATTTTCTCATCAAGTGGACAGTTTGTAACTAAACAGCTCAGGCACAGTACAGGTGTCTCGGCGACGGCTCATTGAAAAACTGTGACTTTCAACTCCAAACTCAAGCTAGTACGAATACGATTCAAAGTCAAATATCAAGGCTTTTACCTGCTAACGATAGCGTAGGATTTTAAACTTTTAAGTGTGAAGGGTAAGGTTGAGTTTAGAGTGTCGTTTTAGATGGCATTGTCAAATGCCGCTCCGTGGGCACCTCACGCAACTGCTGACGCGGCCGCTCCTCTCGAGGGAGTCATTTGTCCCTCCGACGGCCGTGATTCTACCTGAGTATTTTAAATTCCACAAGGACTACGCCCTGAACGAATTTTCGAGGCTTGTGTTTATCGACTTAAGGTCGTTTCATTAAATCAAGAGACGTATAGAATCAAAAACAGGTTAATCCATAATGGGTTACACAGATTTAGGTTATCGTCTTTCCTGTGGACACACTGAAAATTAACGTTTTTTAGTCCTCATTTTCTGGCTAAGCCCATTCCCGCATAAATGGCGTCAGCACGACTAGCACACGACGGCGCGCGAGTTATGTCGCCCGCGAGATAGACTACCTGTCTTTTTCAGACCGTTCTAACTAGACAATGACGGGTAGTCTATCTCGCGCGCGACGTTACTCGCGAGCCGTCATGTGCTAGCCGTGCAGGAGTGTTTTTAAATTAGACCTATCATATAGAAATATAACTAAAATGCACACGTAATTTATATGGAATTAGAGGCAGGTTTATAAATGACAAACATTTTATATTATTATAGCCTTGTACAAAGTACTTAATACTTTTTAGCATCAAGAATGCATTTTAATCTGTTGAAGTGTTTGGTGATAAACCTAGTAACATTATACAAAGGTGGGTCGATTCGTCTGTCGGTAACACCGCGAAAAATATCTATGTGAAGTTGCTTGAGGCACACAGAGAGAGACAAATCATACGTTTTCGGGTTTAATGATTAAATGTTATAAATAAATCGACAAATTAACTTGCATAGTCAATGCAAAATATTCTGCAAATAGACTTTAATTTTAAGCGGTGAGGCATAAACGTCGCACAACAGGTGCGCCGACCAGCTCGTTACCGATGGAGGTGTTCCACCCGCGCCAAGCTCCGCGCCGCGGGGATCTTCATAAAAACTTAAAGTACACTGTTTACCTGACTTCTTGAGACATAAAATTTGAACCAAAAGTGTTTTATGAGACTGCTGTTTTCGTAAATGAAACACCTTGAGAAAGAAAATTGGTAAGATGGCTTGGAGGGTATCATTCGTGTTGCTGCTTCTGGAAAAATAATGTAATGTAGGTAATGTTAAGCTTTTTGGTTTCAACGTTTTTGAGTTTATATGTTTGTGGATTTGTTGAATTTTATTGAGTTTTTCTTTTAAAATGTATATTTTCTATCTCATATATTAATTTGTTTAGATATTTGAAGATTTGTGTGGCCTTATGTCCGAAACCTTCATCAATGCATAGGAGACTCGACCAACATACATTAGTTTATGAGGAAATGGCCACGAACGAGTTTAACAAAGTCGCGGGCAAGTGATTCATAAAATTGAGTAAACGTTTCCGACCATACTTCTGGCTAACGACGAGCCATCACCGTATGTTCATTTCTGGTTAATGCCCCCATTTTGGTGATTTGTTTTATTTCTGCTGCGTCCATTTATTTAATAAAGCGCCATTACCGATGTTTTTACACGCGCAAGTAGCGCAAACCTTATTTATTGTGCCCATCCATCCCCAATACGTACTCGGAACGGGAAGCCTTTTATGTTTTAAGTATCCGCGCGTTCGAAACATTAAATGAACCCTTTGTAATGTTGGTAAAAATGTTACCATTACCGTAATGTGACGAGGGAACGCGCGAGCGATCCTGATAAGGCCGCAGCACACTGTTCCACGGATCCTGCTCGATATCAAGATCGAAGTCGACTGCCTAGTTGGCGGCGTGTAGTCACCAAACTTCATCAAACTTAGAGCAAATTTTCTGTTCGCATTTATTTCAAACAGCAAATTTTCATTGAACTTACTTTAATTTAGTTTCTAACTTGGATTTCCTTTACTAAAACTAGTTAAAGATACGGAAACTTACAGGTACCTAATACTAATATTATAAAGAGGAAAGATTTGAATGTATGTGTGTATGTAACGAATTAACTCAAAAACCTCTGGCCGATTTCATAAAATATTTTACCATTTGAATGCTACATTATTTGAGATTAACATAGGCTATGTTTTATTTTTCTACGCGGACGAAGTCACGGGCCACAGCTACTAAATAGGCGTTTTTTCAAAAAAGTGTAGGTACATCGTTAAGGACAAAATTTAAGTAAATTTAACATTTCCATTTAATTTTCGTCCCGAAAATTAGCCATACCATGTTTAGATTCGTTAATTGTCGTGACGAAATGGAAAAGTTTTTTTTTTTCTTAATTTTTGTTTTTAACGATGTTCGCTTTTTTTATTTATAATAATATAACTTATGGTATAGTGTGGGGATAAAAATTTGCGCTTACTACTTAGTTTGCCCTTGGCGCATTTTTAATGTTTATTACAACCTACTAAAACTTCAAGCCAGTCGTGCAATGTACGCGGCAATATTAGACGTGTGGCCCCTTTCAGCGCTCTTGTCGGTGAAGTTACCGGCTTTCCTCCCTATCCATCGCTGAAACGACGCGACTTCAGCGTTCTCCCTCGCTTGCTCAAAGTGACTTTGTCTAGGTTGCCCTCAGACTCTATTGCCTTCAATTTTCTCCGAGCCCCGTTACCCAGAACTTATATTACTGGTAGCCAATATACACTGCGGCGCGAGCGCGACGCCAGCGCCGGCCCATTTGCCAGTAATGGACGCGCGCCCTAACGTCGTTAGTGCGGGGGAGGGGGGGGGGGGGGTATCGGCGGCCGCTGTATGTTTTATTGATGCGACGAAGCGAAGAAATGCATCTAGTGGAGCTTGAAAATACGGTTAAGGTTTATTTTAAATTTATTTTTTTTAGATGAGAACGTTGAACTATTTTAAATTTAAATAATTTAATTGTTTCTTGTAGTTATTTAGTTTGAGTTCTAAACGAATTAGTTTACACCGCCTGCCATGAATTTGTGCCCTCAGTTATTTCACAAGGTTGTCTGGAAGAGGTCGCTATTTAGCGGTAAGACCGCCTGTTGTATACCTATGATTTAAATGTACTGTTCCGTGTTCTGTTTTTATTTTTTAATTTATGGTGTTCAATAAAGAGTATTTTTGTATTGTATTGCATTTTTTAAATTCTTAATAGAGGTTAGTTGCGACGAGTACATGTTTAGTTATCATATTTATTTATTTACGCCGAGTTTCTTGTGCAAAGCTTATTTTGTGTAAGAAAGTTGTTGGTTATTATGAGGTTATATTTTAGCCTTAGTTTAAACTATTTGGTTATACTGGTTATACTCAATCATATCATCATAATCATAATCATTTTATCAATCATAATCATTTATTGTCAAAACTGTGTACATTATATTATAATAAGATGTCATGCATTACTATAGTCCCAACAGTTTATCCATTTCGGACGTACAATATAATCATTTCAAGATAGTTATACAAAGTTAAGAGAAATATTCATTCAAATCATAAAAACTTTTGCTAAGTAACCATTCCTTAATTTTTCTTTTAAATTCCATTCCGTATAATTGCTTAATATATTCTGGCAAATGATTAAATATTCTGATTCCAGTAACATAAGTGCTTTTTTTAAGTATATAGCTAGAAGAAGAACAGTTACTTGATAAATTATTTTTGTATTGAGATCTTAGGTTAAGCTT
Organism: Acleris holmiana; assembly: GCA_949316455.1. Taxonomy (NCBI): domain Eukaryota; kingdom Metazoa; phylum Arthropoda; class Insecta; order Lepidoptera; family Tortricidae; genus Acleris; species Acleris holmiana. The sequence goes on along the minus strand of OX438783.1, from coordinate 3,252,549 downwards.
AAGGTCACTTTTTTTTATAAAGTAGTCATTATTTTCTCTTACAAATAAACAAATTTCTAGAATATAAATACATGTCAGAGTAAGTATTTTGTTAGTTTTAAAAACAGTCCTTAATGATTCTATATTTCGAAGCTTGTAAATAATTCGAAGGCATTTCTTTTGCAGTATGAATGTGGATTGTACATTTACTGAATTACCCCAGAATATTACCCCATACGTTAATTGAGGATAAACAATTCCATAATATGCCCTTTTTGCTACTTCTATGGACGTTACTTTAGTCAAAATTGATATTGCGTAACACGATTTAGAAATTCTCTTATTTATTTTATCAATATGTGGCTTCCAATTTAAGTTACAATCAATAGTTACGCCTAAAAAGTCTGTATATTTTACTTGTTCGACATGTTCATTATTAATAATTACATTTATGGATTCTGGTATTTGTCTATAGTTTATGAATTGTACAATTTTGGTCTTTACTAAATTAACCTTCAAATTTATTGATGATAACCAGTTTATTACAATGTTCAAAGTTTTATTTATCTCATTCGCTATGTTTGAACCGTTTAGTTTGTTTTCAGATATAAATATTGTAGCATCATCAGCAAACATAACACATAAGTGGTCAATTATTAGGGGCAACTCATTGATATACACCAGAAACAGCAAGGGCCCCAGAATGCTTCCCTGCGGTACTCCTTGTAGAATTTCTTTGTAATCGGATTGTACTCTTATGATCGTTTTCGCACGATTTATCATATGAATCCAATATTGTGGCTTGAGACCTATGAGCAAGATATGTCTGAAATAATTTTAAAACTGTTCCGCGAATCCCGATGTGTTCTAACTGTCTCAATAGTATTCTGTGTGAGACACAGTCAAACGCCTTAGATAAATCGATAAAAAGCCCCACAGTTGTTTTTTTCTTGTTTATATCTAACCATAATTGCTTTAGTATTTTGAATATTGCAGAAGTTGTATTTTTACCTTTTTGAAATCCAAATTGATTAGAATTTAGTGTATTATTTTTATTTAAGAAAGATGTAATCCGTTTTGCTATAACTTTTTCGAAGATTTTTGAGAAATTTGGCAACAGGGCAATTGGTCTATAATTATCCATATTTTGTTTGGGACCTTTTTTATGTAGGGGTTTAATTAGTGCCTTTTTTAAATCGTTTGGAAAGATTCCACTTTCAAGTGTTAAATTGATTGTATATGTTAGAGGTTCTACTATGTACTCAATGCTGGATTTAATTATTTTAATCGGAATTTGGTCATATCCTGTACTTCGTTTATTTTTTAAATCCCTAACAATATTGTTTATCTCCTGTGTGCTAACCATAAATATACTACTTAAATTAGGTTGGGTTATTGGTTTGTAGGGTATGTCATTTGTGGTATCATTTAAATTTATAAGATAGTCATTCATTATATTGGCAATGTCAATTGGTTTATTAATTTTAAGGTAATCTTTTTCTATATAGTCTATTGTCTCTTTTATTATGTTAGCTTTTGATGTGTTTTGTTTTATAATTTGCCACGTAGCTTTACTTTTATCCTTGCTTTGGTTTATAAAGTGTGCATTTGTGTTGCGTTTCGACTGTTTTGTAACTGATTTAAGAATTTTGCAATATTTTTTGTAGTTTACATTAATCCTTACATTATTTGATTGTAACGCCTGTGCATATAATTGCCTTTTCCTTTTACTTGCTATAACAATGCCTTTAGTTGTCCAATTACATTTTCTCTTGTGCGTTAGTTTTTTTCTTTTACTTGGAACACAAAGATCAAATATAAGACTAAAGGTATCAATGAAATGTTTATAGGCTTGATCTGAGTCTGTTAACGAATAAATATCCGCAAAACTGAAACTGATCTGTGATAAATATTTGAGGAAGATTTCGATATATAAATCTGGGTTTCTATTGCGCACATACCAATACTGTTCTTTGAAGCTCAAGCCCGTTGGGACCGAGATCAACTGAGCGGTGTGGTCAGATAAACCAAGGTCTAATACTTCCACAGTATAGTTTTTTAAATTAGTAAATATATTATCTATGCACGTTTCAGAATGTATTCCTATTCTAGTTGGCACCGTTATAGCAGGATGTAGCCTGTATGCTCGGAAGCTGTTTAAAAACAGCTCACTTTTGTTAGACTTTTCTAATATATTGACATTGTAATCACCTAAAATGAATATGTTTTTGTAACTATTCCTTGACCTTATCAGTAGTTTATTAAGCATGAGTTCCATGCTGACGAGAAATATATCTAAAGTACTGTTTGGTGTCCTATAGACACACATGATTAGATAATTTAGTCCCTGTATCTCAATACCACAACATTCAAGGTGGCATTCTATAGACATTTCAGCAATCCATTGAAGTTCACGACATTTAATTTGTTGTTTTACGTAAATTGCTACACCACCATGTTTTTTAATTTTCCGACAAAACCGACCAACATTTTTATAACCATCTATTTGTATAATTTCTACCTCAGCCTCTTTTAAAAAAGTTTCACTAAAACAACATACATCGATACTTCTCTCATGCAACAATATTTCTAGTTGGTCTAATTTTGACTTAATACTTCGAGTGTTAAGATGCATAATAGTAAGGTAACTTTGTTCTTTTTTACATACATTTTTATTTGAGGTTACGAAAAAAAACCGATGGATGACCTACGTCATCTAATATACAGGGGCTTTTTGCTTTGTTTTGTTCTAATCGCGCTGTATTAGTACACAGTTTGGCTTCATTTTTAGTACTAAAAAAATCCGTGATAAGGCTTTGTTGTGCATTGTTTTTTTGGCATTTGCTTAATAATTTACTGTTGGCATTTAAAAAATTTATTCGATTATTGCCGTATCCAATACGTAATATTTCCCTCAACAAGAGTCCACCCAAATATCGCTTGCTATTCTGATTGGGGTTGTCTAATTCAAATGATATAACACTAGTATGATCAAACTGAGAACAAACCAAACGTAGCAGATAATTTTGTTGTCTTAAATTCAAATGTCTATTATATTTTATTTCACTCACTATTACATTCGTGTTTGCAAGTAAAGATAGACAAGAGTAAAGAAAACATTTAAAACTAAGAGGATTTTGATCATTAGATCCACCCATGATTATTACAAAGTCTGAGGTAGTAAAGTCTTTACATACATTATCACTCGTTAACAAGATTTGTTCTATTGGTGCATTAGGTTTAAGTATTGCTGTCACTTGATACGTATCACCTAGCAACTTTTGAAGAATTTCACGCATTCCCTTACCTGACTGATCGCCAAGAATGATAACTTTCCGTTTTTTAGCCACGTTGTCTAGTTCAGTACGCGAAGATTCTTCTTTACTTTTCTTTAGGGGTGGCTTTATAGATTTTTGATCTGTTATTGAACCGTGACTTTTAGATTTTAAAGAACCAATTTCATCTGATGTGCGTTTAGTACACAAATGGCTCTTAATCAAACCTGAGCATAAAGGATAAGTTTCGAATCGATTAATAGCCATCAGAGCAACTTTATCTATCATCGATATCCCCTGGTTAACACTGTATATATGTTCAAAGAAGACGACTTTGAACCTTTTACGATACTCATCAATGTCACATTCTGGGCAAACGTAAGTAGAAGCTTTGTTATCCTCACCAAGTCCTGATATAATATAGTTGACGTTGAGAACCGTGTTAGGATGTGTGCTTCTGATATCTTCGACTGCTTTGTTCAACAGATGTTTGCTTTCGTTAACGTGGACACACAACTCTTTGCTGACGGACACATACGTAGATAACCTTTCTTCATCCAGTATATTTTTTCTCAGGGTATTCAAATGTGTTTTAGTCGTTTCTTCATTAATTTTTGGTCCAGTATCACTTCCAGCTTCCAGTCCGTTTGAGTTGTTATTAGGTAGAAATGAACATGTATCTTTACAATTTTTTTGTGAATTAGTGTGTTCTTTTCCTTTCGAGATTATAATGTTGTCATCTGTAGTTTTAATTTCGTTTTCTATTTGTTCAGTATCTGTAAAATTTAGCCTTGTCCTACTTATGTCATTACGTCCTTTTTTACTTTTTATCGTAGTCGATTTGCATATTTGGGTCAGTTTCTCAGTTTTCTTTTCAAACTTCATAATTTGCCTCTTAAGGGAACAGTTCTCCATAATTAAATTTTCTATTTCATTCTCTGCTATTTGAAGTTTAATTTCTAAGTCAGTTATTTTAATATTTGTATCTTCCAATTTTTGCGACATACTATAACCAATACCTGGACAACTGCGATTTAATATATCTAAGGAGTCTTCATTGCTGCTATCTTCCGAGGGCAGCGACTCGAAAGAGTTTTCAGTGGAGATATGTACTTTGTATTTAACCCTTTCAGTGACATAGTTTGGACTTTTGTAGTCATCTGTCAGCTTAGGACAATTCTCACATGTCCATTTAAAGCTGTCCTTAGCTTTTCTTAATAAGAACAATTTCTCCGAGACGTTTGTGCATTCAAGATGGAACAATTTGTCGCATTGGGAGCATGCTAGAAAGAGCCTGTCGACAATATCACGGTCGCACTTTGCACAGTTAGCCATCTGTATCCTATGTCCGCTGCTCTTGTGTCAGGTGTCCGCTTCACTCCTAAGTCAGTGGCCGCGCGCGCGGTAGCGGGCGCGGATGACTCACCAATTAGCGCTTCGCGAGACGTGGGCAATAGATAAGAAAAGACGTTAACTTAAATTATTTAAAATGATTTTTGTGATATCTTTTAAATTAACACGTATTATTCAACACGGTTTTTTTCACTGTGTTCCAATGTTCACCCTTTACAAAACGATATAACTCGCATATGTAGTTGTCACTTTTTTCAACACTTTAAGAATTAAAATTAACGGAGCTCAGAATTACGCGACTGCCTTGCGCTAGCGGTATCGGACGGCGGTACTTACTTAACATATTACAAAAACTAAAAACATTTAATTTAATTATGTAAACTCATCAATTAAACTTACGTGCATATTACTTATTGTAAATTACCTAACCTATTATACTCATTTTATAATTTATGATATATTTATTTTGATCAAACACCTTTTATTGTTTTACGAGCCGTAGCTCGCGGCTTCATCGTTTATCGCCGTTGCCCGGGAATGTCCAATGAACGGGACAAAAACTATTCTTTTCCTTCAGCCATTTCCGGGGACTAAAGCTATCTTCATACCTTATTAAATTCAATTTATCGGTTTAGCAGTCAAAATCAAGCAAGCAGACAAAAGAGTAGAGTTGCTCAAACATCTATAATACAGTCTGGATGAGTATTATAAGTATGGGTGGATAATATCGAGCCTCAAAAATAAATCTATTCGGGTCACCCCAGTTCTAAAGCAGCTTAGTGCCCTCCTCGATTACCTAACTTTCTCTCTTAACATTATAAGTTCGGCAAGGCCAGCGAGGAGCGATCAAGGCTCGTAAGCATTTAATGGAAGAGTCGTGTCGCGGCGTTACTACTCATGATTTTCAATCATCTTTCTTATGTTCGTATTCTAATCTTTATAAGAAACAATTCTTCTTTGATGAGGATGACATTAATAAAACAGGATTTTAAGCTAGAAATATTAATTTTAAAGACTACGATTTGATGGAATGACACCCAACATTATTGACACCTCGCGACTGCAACTCGCTAATGGATCAGTCTTTTCATTTATTTAAAATGTGTGACGACAAAACGCATACACGATCAAGTTTGGCTTGTCGCCGCGACAACTAACGCAATGTACTGACCGTGATTCGAGTCATGTCAATAATACAATAAATAAATAAATAATTAATCTTGCAGTTAATCAATCAACTAGCCAGCATTATAGTCGTCCACTGTCTGGACTTAAGTCTTGTTCAACTCAATTATAAGCCTTGACGCAAACTGTTATAAGTTGCACCTGTGTATCTATGTATCTGTGTGTCTGCCTGCAGCATCGTAGCTCATAAACGGATAAACCGATTCAAACACTTTTTTTTAAAGTAATTAGGATAGTGTTTAGATAGGTTATATATAACAGCGAGGGACATAAGCTCTTTTTTATGACATAAACAAAATTGCTTTAGATCACCGTATTGGCGCGGTTGAGTTAAAAATAATACAACACTTCAAAAGAAATATTGTTTATCGTCGTAGAATAGAGGCCCAGATAGGAACTCTCCATTTTATCGGGTATTTTAATCTATTTATTCATCTTCTATACTTTTCTATTGCCAAGCGAGTTTTGTTTCTTATCAAATTGATGTATAAACAAAATCCGATCTTAAATCAAAAGTATCAACGCCATTCCGAGTGACATGTTTATTCGACGGTGAAATCGAAAGAGAACATACTTATAGCATGTTAACAATTTGAACTTCACCTTTCTTTAAAAGTCTCTCGGAGCTGCCTACCAGCATTTCAGTTTGTTATTCATAGTGTTAACAAGAAAGAAATGAAATTATTCGGTTCGGTAACTTGACAAATTTTTCGTTTCGGCTGAACTGATGTGAACACGAATCGGACCTCCAACTCACGTCGAGTTGTCCACCTCATCGAGGGTTAAGGTCAGCCATTTAGTAATTTAATACCTACTGAGATCTTAGATTTCAGAGTGTTTTGAAAGGGTATAAAATTGATCAAATAACCATGTTTAATACATTGAGAAAGTCAAGCGTACTTCATTTCAGTATAGTTGAAAGTTCATTAACCACAAAATCAACACTCGCTATCTTGACCAAGTTAAAAATGTCATGATGATGTTGTTCACAATCAAATTTCACTCGGTAATCTGTACAATTCCATCATAAAAATACTTTTACTTTGCCAGCAGAAGACCAATTTCTGCCAAGCACTCCGAAACAAGTTGCTTTGAGCCTGCCGGCGGGGGGATGACGCGGCGTTCCCGAGTGTTAAGTTTTCAGGGTTACAGGCATTTTAAGCTGGAATTAAAAGTGGGGGGCCCAGAGGGGGTGCATTGTCGGGGCTACAATGCCGGGCGACAATGCGCCGCGCAGATATTTTTATTTTTTACGAGAATAAAGACATTATTGTATAAGAAAATGATGGCGTTAGCGGTCGGGGTGGAAGACGGATTTTTTGATGAGTTGTTATTACTTTATAAATTAGTTTTCAGAGGAAAATTTTGTTATTAATCAAGCAATTTATTTGTAGCTACCTTTTTTTGGCAAGTTTGCTTATAATCACTTTTTAAATTAGTGTGATGTGTTTGGGATTCGTGTAATTTCTAAAGTTTTTTATCAAGTTAAATAGGTATCTGTTTTCTACTTTATTAATACAGATTCCTTACAATGTTTAATATCAACTGAGCAGCAGCAGTATTCAACTACCATAAATATGATTTAGGATACGTTCTTTAAACGCGAGCACATCGTAGCAAGAATATGCTTTTATTTCCAGCAAATTCTTTCAGTTCTCAGCCAGTTAAATTCAAGTGCACACTTTCCGTTTTCGCATTGGCCTTTTATATTCCCATAATGCAGTGGAAATCTCGAAAACGCACGAACAGACGGTGAAAGAAACATCTACGTAGCGAGCACATGCCACCAAGCCGTCGGCTTTTAGTTGCGTCCTAAGGCATTTACTACAGAACTTAAACAACTAACCAATTCACTTGTATACTTTACAATGCTGCGCGAATATGGAGAGAGGAGGTAAATAAGGCTGTTGCTGGAACTTTAGCAGCAATCGATGGGTGTTTTGAGCAAGTGTCCTAGTCAGGTGACGGTCTCGGGAGGCTTTGCTCGTTACGGGGAAGCCGTGGGTAATAACGGGTACAGTCAATAGCAGTAAGTGAAACTTTGATCTTTTACTCTTGTGGCGCAACTGGCGATACGTAAAGTTAAGTCTTTGCTTTAACAATACGAAACGTTAAAACGTACCTATAGCGGTTTACAAAATGAATACTTATCGTCGGTGTACATGTCTATAACACCTGTATACATTTTGACTAGCTTATTACAGAAAGTTGCTATTAGATAACTGATGTTGCTAACCTACCAAGTAAACTACAAGCCAAAAAATGCTCATCCTGATGTTGCAGTTTTATTTACTGAACATAGAAGTCCCCTGTCTATTACTTTCAAAAATAACACTAAGAGAAACGCAAAAATAATATTGTTAAAAAAACAGCATAATATAAATCGTAATATTTTGTTTGATCCTCAATTTATACTTGGATAATTATGCGAAATAGACAGAAGGAAAGATGTCACGTTAAATAAAAAAGATAAATAGCAGCCTAATTTGTTATGACATCTGGCTTAAGAACGGTGTTTAGTATCACAAAGAACAATGTTATACAGATTATAATAATCTTAATTAATGATCAGATAGAAAACAAAATGGGGACCTATTAGAAGAAAATGCAAATAACTCCCGCTTCGCAAATATAAATTACTTCACGCTACCTTCTTTAAACTTTTGCGGTTGTTATTCATGAAACTAAATATATTAAAGAACGTTATTCTGTGATCATGGCGCTTGCAACATCGTCAAAATATGAAGAACTCGCCAAATAATTCTAACCGCGGGTGGTTTTGGAATTAAATTGGTTATCTGTCACTTTTTCTCATTTTATTCACGAAATAATTACTTGAAATAATGGATATGATATTCTAATTTCCGAATTCCGGTTGTCTCAAACACATGGAACATAGCCAGTAAGCATTCTCGTTCGGGAATAGTGTAACAATAATATTATTTAGCCAAGCTAACAAAGAACATTGCGTTTTCTCTTCCTTTCCAAAGGACGCATCTCACATTACTTCAATAGCATGTTAAACCTCATTACTACCATGTGAAGGTTTAGCATGCCTCGATTATTGTGTTTGAGATACGTCTCTTTGTTTTGTCGTAAGAGAGTATTGCGGTTGTAAGGAGCGCCGGGAGGAGCACAGCGCTCGGCGCGCCCGCCGCAGCGCTGCGATAACACTCGTCGGCGTTCTTATCGGCTGCGATTGTTCTCTCTCTTTGCGGTACATTTGCATTTCTATAAAGGAGTTCATTCAATTTTTGTGTAAAACAAGGCAAAGCATCTTATTGTTTGTTAATGACAGTCTGAATAATGAAATTATAATTGTTTAAAGTTATACCATTTTATTAAACACGTCATAAATTTGTATTTTTATCATGACTATTATTCGCAGTCGGCGTGAAACCGGCCATTTTGGTGATCCTTGTGATAGGCCTAATGTCCAACAGTGGGCGTTCACTAGCTGACACGATATTGTTGAAGTTCCACTTTGTTTCCACCACCAGACTGATTCCTACAGTAGCACCAAATACAACAGTGCAAATTCATTATGGAACTGTCAGGGCAATCGCGTAGATTTCAAATTGGAAAACTTTTACACGGGAAAAAATAAAGGCTGCGGAAAAAATCTGTGCAAACATGAAACGGTTTCGACAAAAAATAACATAATGTTTGCTATAACAACGATCGTTAAAGGAGCCATCTGTTTTTCTATCTTCTTTTTCCGCAGTGAGTACTTAGCAGGAGATCTTCACCTGCTCTCGTTACCTGAGCCCTCCATTATCTCCTCCTGCGTCGGATAACACTACCCTCACCCTACAAACCAATACCACCCTAATGCCCTGCCAAGACATCTCTCAACTTCCCTGCTAACTTATCGCAAGATCCTCAAGTCTCCTGTCGAGATATCTCAACTTGAGTCTCAGTGTTCCGACTTAGGATTGCTTTCGGACTGAACTAGATCGAGCTCGCCTTAGGAAAATCTCGTTAAATTCCGAGACGTGTCTCTTAGCGATAGAGTTGTGTTTGGAGTGTGAGTGGTGGTCGGTATAATTAGTGTGAAGCTCTCAGATCGGCGTCGAGGACGCGCCGAGTGCTAAGGGCGACAAGGTTCTAGCGGATAGTTTACACCGCGCTAGTTCGGCTTGGTTTGGTAGTTAATGCAAGACTTGACATTAAGGTGGATAGTATTTCGAAAAAGAAGAAAAAAGATAAAAAAAATGTTTATATTTGACAAAGCATTCAACGCATGAAGAAATTAAATAATACCAAAAGAACTGAGGGTTCCGCATCTACGCCATATTTTATGAAATATTAAAAACCTACTATAGTCATTGTCCTTGTCTGAATAAATACCTCGTCATTAGAAAATCGAATTTCTAATGTCGAGGCCTTGCACGGACCATTTTATCTTAAAACTATTCAAAATTAGAGCTCAATAGGCTCATTCAGATCATCGACCGACGACAAAATTGACATTGACATTGAAATTGACAATCGTATTATAATACGTCCGTTTTTCAGTATTTGGTACTGAACCCTAAAAAGTAACTTTGAAGTCGCGTTGAATAATTTTAAATAAGATGCCATCCAGCATAATTAAAGAATACCTTGATTCTTACAGCTCCCATTTTTTTAAACAAAGAAAGCGACAATAGAGTAGGATTAAGCCGGGAAGAGCATAGCTTACAAAAAAAACAGCGAATGAATTTCAGAGGCTGTTTTGGACGGGTACGTGTCAAAATACATAAGGTTCAATATGCATAATAATGGTCATAATCAGACAGAAGTTTTTGTGGTAAAAACGTCAATTTACTAGAGACTTCCTTCCAATATTAAATTTATCGATAACTGTTTAAAATATTTATTTCAAAGTGAAATTTCATAGTATTTATTTATTTATTTATTAGTAGATAAGTATTACTCGTAAGTTCACCGGATAAAATAAAAATTCTGATCGATAGACCCAATGATGTTATTATAATGATAGGTAGTATTTATATTAAATAATTCATAGGCATACTTTTTCATCAACAAATCAAATAGACATTAATTTTAACACATTTCTTTTTTATTTAAGTACGTGTTTCTTACACAAAAACTTATTTTTTAACACAGTTGCTCAAAAAGTGGTACTTTTCGTAGCTGTATATCGTGCGGAAAGTTGGATATTCCGCACTAGTGCGTTATAGTTTTCCATTTTTTTTAATATAATTTTGTTTCAACTTCCAAGCCGTGCATCCAACCAAAGAGTTTGCATGTTCAACCACTTTTTGATTACGTCATTTAGCATTGAGACTATACATGGGTAATACAATTTAAAATATTAAAATTAAATAATATTTATTAGGTAATATTAAAAAAAACAGCTCTCATCAAGATGGCTGAATCTGAATTAGTATTACGAATGATTAGATAGTTGCGTATTAAGGTGAATTCACATTACACCATGCCGAAACCGGGCCCAGCCCAGTACGGCGTAATGTGAATCCACCTTTATGCATTACCGCTGGTTTATAGAGAATTATACTTTTTGATTTTTAAATATAGGTAATAAAATTACTGTGACTTTTTTTATTTGGCTGAATGGTCACAACCGTTGCCATTTCATAAAGTCTGTGTCAATTAAAAGTAAAATTGTCTCTTGTAATAGTTTTATTTACTGATTCATTTTGTTTCATTGATATTTTTTCGCAAATGTATTAAAAAACGTCGTTTGATACACGTGCGGAACTGTCATTTTAACTCGTCCGGAGTCTTGTCCCTCGCTTGCAGCTCGGGCCAAGATACTTCGGGACTCGTGTAAAATGACATACTTTCCGCACTTGTATCAAAATGTACTATTAATGCTATTTAATTGATTTCCGTACAAAGTAAACTGAAACCAAGAGTGCCATGCAACAAATGCCTATTTAGGTAAATAGTCTGACATTGTAAAAATAATACCATGTTGCATGTTCATAATATACGTTATCCTAACTGTCATAAGAATGTATAAATTATCGATAAATAAATATATCGTTAGTAAGTCCCTAGGACAAATTTTTTCGTGCCACGATAACTTCTATGTCCGGTCATAATATAGTATAATGGTTTTATTTCTGAAACCGAAAACTTCTCAGTATTATTACAAAACAAACGTAACCTAACCTAAAGGGTTCTAAACAATAACCTTTTAAAAAATCCGGAAAAGTTTACGGTTTCAGAAATAAAACCAGTATATATTTTGACCATTATGGATTATGACTCATTATGTGTTTTGAACGTTATATATTGTGATGCGATCCCGTTTTAGACATACGAGTAAGTAACATACCCAAGTGACAGAGCAATTAGTATTAACCTTAAGAAAAATAATCAAACATTTTGACATTGAATTGAATTGACGCAAGTATTTTTGGATGTATTTATAATAAATTTAATTCATATAATATGTAAGTTTATTGACCAGTAACCACACAGTGCCTGGAGTTTAGTTTGGACTGGGTCAATTTGTAAGCGATTGTTACCCTATATTTATTTTTATTTAAGTTTAAGTACGAGTACACTCTCAGAATTCTCTAAAACTCTAGAAAGGTAGCGTCCATTCCACAGCGTTCTTTTGTCGTGCTAAGCAACATTCTCTCGCGTATTTAATTTCCAGGCAACAGCTTTGCACTTTAATGTTATTCAGGGACGTACTGTTTGTCCACTTATTTGTTATATTTACTTAAAATCACATTTCATGACACAAGAAATGGGCAGAATGTATTTAATACCCCAGCAGACCAATTAACAAAAATATTGAATAGTGAAATACAGTATGTGTTACGCAAAAAAATACCTGCAATGAGTGCAAGTATTTGTCTTGGATATATTCTATGTATTTAAGTATGTATTTCTCTATATAAGTAAGTTTATCGTTGTCTGGTACCTATGGTACACACCTAGAGCTTAGTTTGGGACTAGAACTTATCTGAATATAGTGAAAATAAATTGTAGTGCCTTAACAGGGTTTTTGTTGGAGATGTAATATTTTTAAGACATTTGTAAACACAATATAAAAACAATATAAAAAATAAAAAGCACCATTTAGTGTCATTATTTAAGCGTCGTGAACTTGCGGACACTATTTTCTTGTTAAATATTTGTAACGGCAGTATCGATTGTCCTGACCTGCTCAGTAGCCTTTCATTCATCACTCCAAATAGGAAAAAGAGGCATTCCCCCCCTATCTCTGTTCCCCTTGCATCTTCTAACTACCGGCAAAATAGTTTTCTTATTCGTGCGAGTAGAAATATAAACGAACTGTCTAGGAAGGTTGACATTGATGTGTTTAACATCAATACCCAAACTATGAGACGTACCTTAACAAATAGTTACTTTGAGTGAGCATGCCCCTCTTCTTTTGTGCCTTCTCTCCGTTATTATGTCTTAATTAATTGTATTTAGTTATTATTAATACCAAATTGTATTGTATTTAGTCGGTGCACCAATGATGACTTCATGCGATGTAGAACAACTACTGCTACTGTATTGCTATTGGTGAGAACCTGTAATTGGCTTTTTGAATTTATGCAAGTTTCTAATGTATTTGTGTTAGCTGATGGTTTTCCTTAAATAAATAAATTAATAAATAAATAATTATTTTGCCCAAACAGTGATTTGCTTACCCAAATGGTTTTGAAAATAATGCCATCAGGCATTAAGTTAACCTTTCATAGTTAAAAACATATTTTAATGCAATAACTAATAAAACGTTTTTTTTACCTGAAATAGCATTGTTAGAGACGCATCGCCTGCCGTACTATTTTGTAACCTAACCGCGGCCAGTCTGTCGATGAGCTTTATGCGGAATCAGCCAAAGTTGATTTCTCTTGCACAAGATAATTTTCATACTAAAGGCCCTAGTGTATACGTGCCAAGAGGAAGAATATTAATGGTGTCACGATGAGGTAGTCTACAACCTCCACTAAAAGGGAAAAGAAGTCATCCTGTCAGTTAAGTGACTTGCATCGTGTAAACTGTCTACAAGTGGGGTCGGCTCAACATGGTGCTAACTTGCAAGTAAAAAGATCGCTATTTTACTAAGGTGCAGAAACAAATTACAGTCGTAGAAAATATAACGACAGAAATTTAAACTTACAAGTAACACTCAGACCTATAACTCAATAGTAACTGTAGATATTCAAAATTAGCTGAATACAAGTTGCACCTGATTATCTTATGATGACAAACATAACATACATACATACATACATACACACATGACAACACGCCTTCATTCCGGGGAGTCCGTTTCTACACAGTATGACAGGGACTTGAGGGAAGAGCTGTTCTAAGTCTAGAAGCAACGCAGTTGTGGATAATTCCCAGAGTGGGGTAGGCAGAGCTATATTACAGTTTTTTTTTTTTTAATTTATTTAGAACACATACAGTCATATGCGAATACAGTCATTACTTTATCGAATTTAATTTCATCAAACGCTATTTTCTGCTGTAACTATTATATTTTCAGTGTATCTTAAAGATTAATTACGTAGGTTAAGTAGGTTACATGTTTAAAATACCCTGAAAACATTATGGTTTTAGCAGAAAATAGCGCGCGATGAAATGATATTCAATGAAGTGATACATTCGATGAAAGGTGTTTCGATGAAATGATAGACACCCTAGTTAACAATTATTAACAGTCGAAGTAGTATTGCAGTAATCAAAGATAACTAATCACACCCTTATTCAAACAATCAGTCACAGATTAAATAGTTGTCTAACCGACTGAATTGCTTTGGTCGAAACTGGCTGCTTAATAGATTGGTCAAACTGTAGCCAATTAAAAGTTCAAGCAAGAAGAGGCGATCGGCTTTTGTTGTAACTCTCCGTGAGATAAACGCATAATATGCCTGACTTTCTGAAATGTTTAATGTGAGACATACACGTTTTACATTATACATTTCAGAAAGTTTCAAACTAAGTTGAATAAATATTATTATTACAAAAAAAACGATCCCGTCGCCGCACCGTCGCGTTTCCATTCTAAAAAACCGGGCAAGAGCATGTCGGACCATGCTCTGTGTAGGGTTTCAAAGCCGTTAAGTACTACAAACATAAAAATCAACAAGTAATAACTAATTTTCTATTTAAAGTCAATTGGTGAGTTTAGTAGGTATAAACACTTTAATCGATACAGGCGTATCTCAAGAACCAATGATGTCTAATTAGTCGTGATAGTTTTCCTTTAAAATTCGTTATATGCTATTTTATTTAAGATTCTTTTCAGATTTTTTAGGGTTCTGTAGTCAAACTAGGAACCCTTATAGTTTCGCCATGTCCATCCGTCCGTCCGTCCAGCTGCAATTTGGCATGAATATGCATATTAGTCACGCCAACAAAGTGGTACAATAAAAAGTAAACAAAATGATTTGTTTGACCTCCGCTACACGTAACGTGGGGATGTATTTTTTTTCTCGTCTACCGTATTATGGGGTGTCGTTGGATATGTCTTTCAAAAATATTATGGGTTTGTCAAAATAGTTTTTTAATTAAGTTACCCGCTTATGAAATATTAAGCTTTAAAGCGCTAATTCTAGACCACTTTTCAAATATTTAGGAAAGCGGTTTCATATTTTTTTACTAAATTCAGATGCGGGCAAGGTACAACTATGCCATATTTGAAGTCAATAGCTTCAAAAACTGCTGTGACATACAGACAGACAGACAGAAATTGAGGTCTCACCATAAGGGTTCCTTTTTTTACCCTAAAATAGTATCCGCTGGGCGCCGCTTAGTTTAGAACGACCATTAGTCTACATATTTGGTAATTCATTTGCAGTCCTGAGATGGCAAGTTTCAGTGCCTACTCATATACACTAGCTTCCTATTTCACCATCTTGACAATGACTCGTGACAGGTGACAATTCGGTATACGTAGCAAAGTTAACACGCTGATACATCACTAGGTTTCATATAAGCTGCGCCATGTACACTGAAATGTCACCTGCCACCTGTTATTTTCGGGATGGTGAAATAGGGGGCTGGTGTATACGAGTAGGCACTGAAACTTAACACACAAAAAGAAACACGGACAGTTTCACTACCTAAATTATTATTTTATTTATTAAAAATGAAACACGAGGCCTGTCTGGATTGAAATTAAGAATTTTCCTGTTTCCTCAACGATCATTGAAATTTTATGTAAAATTTTGGGCTTGCTATTTGGACGCATTAAAAATATTGCTGTCGTTTTTAAATAATAATAGATACGTTCTTATCTGAACTTGGAATATTTGTAAGATTTACTTTGTCATTCAGACCCAGCTCCTTCGACAGTTGTGTAGTCATTGCGCACAACGGTCCTACCAGTAGGACTTATAGAAATCCTACTGGTAGGGCGGTGGTACGCTATGACTACACAAGTACAAAAACAGAAAAAAAAATGTATTTTAAGTACCTACTTGGGTCTGAATGAGTATAAAACAATAGTACTACTGGGAGGACTACGGGCCGCAGTAACTACATGCTGAATTTTTTGTTGGGCCAAGAGGCTAGTGACTTTGACAATACAAGAGACTTCCTCCAAAGTTTAAATAAAAAAAAGATAAATTACTTTCTTTAAATAGATAATCCATTTAACATTATATTCTAAAAATGTTACGATTTCAGCAAAATGTCACAATAAATTCTACTGTAATCTTCAAAGGAATGAATGAATTTAAACCTGAATTTGCATGCAGACAGCGGTAGTGTGGAGCAATATTTGCTTAATTTTTCAGTCCGCGACCCGAGCCGGCTCTTATTACCGCCATTTGCATAAAATTCACGAAAACTCGCCGAAATTACCGTTCTCTTACATCTGCTTATTATAATTAAATTAATATTGCCGGGGAATAATCAGGTCATAACGCGTTTAATACGTTCGCTGCCAAATGTTCGAGTTCCTGCATAAGGTGTTTTTAAAACGAAAAAAGAATTTACCTACTTTTCTCTGGCAATGACGATCGAGCGCAACCTGACACGCGCCAGACGCGATGCACGAGTCGATACGCGGGCATCCACTAGTCTAATATCAGACGCAAACCCGTTTCTTCAGAATTGGTCAATCGTCGTGATATTTTTATTATTAGGGTTCCGTAATCAAACTAGGAACCCTTATTGTTTCGCCATGTCCGTCCGTCCGTCCGTCCGTCCGCAGCCTAGCGCAGAGACTCTTAGTGCTAGTAAGCTGTAATTTGGCAAGAATATACATTTTAGTCTTGCCAACAAAGTGGTAAAACATTATACGTTAAACATTATACGTAGCTCAACAGTATTTATAAAGAATGTTCCTGGAATGCTCTTTCATTTAATGTAACCGGCTCAAAAGAACACGAACAGTTGCTTAAAGTATTTCTTCGCGTCTAGACGGTCTCGCGTTCTGGCGTGTTCCTCTCAAAGTATTTTTGGTGCTGACTTCATGTACAGCTTCTGTTTTACGATACCCAAACGTGTGCATGTAACACCCTACTTTCTCAAAAACGGAATAATAAAAATATCTTCAAGGCGAGAGCTGCACTTGGCATGTTTAATTCAAAAGGTCATTTTTGTAAATGAACCTCTATACCTGTCAAAGAAACTTATATGGCCACATGAGAGAGAAAGTAAAGTGCGATCGATCAGAAGGAATACTCTCTTATACCAAAACATTTATTGGCGGTTTTGATGATAAAATTAAAATGACATTTACAATCTTGAAACAAATTACCATGAACTTTATACTCGTAAAAATAAAGTTGAAACTTAATTCTTTTGATTAAGTATTCCAATGGAATACCGGGTCTCACAAGTTAATGTTGAAGTTATTGACCATCTTATTGCACGCAGGGCTGACTAGTAAAGCAGCTGATAGCGAATAAAATAAAGCTGAAAGCGTGTACGATGCAAGTGTTGATGTTGCCCATTCATCATGTTTGGGAGTTGCGGGAACTACGGCCCATCAATGTGAATAATGTGGGAATTATGTAACATTTCCTTCTTTATATTAACGTGTAAATACTAAAATACTCGTACCTTTACTTTCGGCTTTCGGCAACATTATGTGGATAAAAATATTTTCCCATTTATTTCAGTTCTAAATGCAAAGTTTAATTGATTTTTTCTCCGTCATGCTCCAAAATGATAACCTTTCTCAATGTAACAAAAACAGCCCGTGAAGTTCCGCATGCCAGGCGCTGGCCAAATTAAAAAAAAAGCGTTATTATTTACCGCCGCGAAAAATGTATGGAATTTCATTACGTACCGCGTTTTTTACTTTTTAAAACCATGTTTGGACTAGGATAACTAACTCCAAACAGCCTGTAGTGGTAAGAATCCTGTAACTATTATGTATACTATATAATAACTGCACTAGGCGAATATATTCAGTTCTGTATCAACCGTTTTTTCATTCACAACTAGGGCTTCCAAAATTACGGAAATGTTAATTACGTAACTGATTACAAACTTTGGTGGTCCAATTACGTAACTACGTAATTACGTAATTTTTAAAATATTTTGGAAATCGAACGTTTTTTTTAAATTACAGTGTATAAGGTGTTAAGGTGTTATTTATGGGTAGCAAAGGACAATGTAGGAAGTGAAAAATTCCATTAAATTAACAAAAGCTAGGCTTAGCTGGAAGCCATACTGCAGCTTAGCTTTCCAGTACTTACATATTTGTAGTGATTCCATACACTTATAATGAAAAATCTCCAATGAGAAACAACTAAAATATGTACACACACAGGCACTCAGCAAAAATACTCTATTGAACAGGTCAGTTCAGATCGTGGATTTCGAGGTGTGATCAGGTGTGAACTGGGGACCTAATAACAGACAAATGACTTAAGTAACAAGACTTTGTTTCATACATCAAAGGATTCATAGGGCTGAACACACACATAAAAAGAAGCGGGGACTCCCTCGTGCATCGTGCAGTCGATAATTTAACAAAATTCTACTGTATTACTTACGTGTGAAAGATAATTATTGTACGTACGTTATTCAAGGGCTTCAAAGGCTGAAATAAACTGTGGGGAAGTACCAGGCAGGAATTAACTATCTACGCTACTGTCTACGGGGGAATACCCGCTTCGTTTATTCATTTTAAGTGTTGTCTGGGCCGGGTTGTCATGTCATAATATTTAGAATAATGTTGCCAACTTGCAAATAAGTCGCTAATTAGTGATATAATGGATCAACAATTTATTTATACCATGTTATATTTTATTATATAAGAGAATCCTAGACTTACGTAATTACGGATTTTAACCCTTTAATAACGGACTTGTCAGAAGTCTAAAATCTTTGCGTAATTACGTAATTGCGTAAGTACGTAATTACGGAATGGAAGCCCTATTCACAACTCCTAAGTCCCCGCTATACATGGCGCCCTTGCCAGGATGCGCGTAATCGGAGCCGTCTCCTGAGTATGGACTGGTACAATCAGAATTTCCACGATATTTTACCATGAAAGATATCGATGCTGATGTTGGCAATGTTTTTTTATCAAAGTTAATTTTAGCATTGTGCTTAAAATATAAATCAGCAAATTTTGTTACATTTCTTCGTATTGTTGGATAAAATTACTATAAAAACCTCGGGTGGGAAGGTTTTCTTGACTCTTATAACGCGTGGCCTCGACTGCGATTCGGCCGCTCTAACTTATTTCTCGTCCCGCAACGGCTTATTTCTCAGCCTATGCAGTAATGTACTCGCCGTGAAACCATTTACGTATTATGGGTAAAGTTATATTTTCTTAAACAGTATCTTCCGTTCGCGAGGTAAATGAAACGGTTGCCGCGGACTATTTGGGACCAATAAAATTAAAAGGTGAAATTTTGTTCTTGTGTTTATCAAATAAATGTTGTAAATTTGAGTTTAAGCAAAATAAAACATTATAAGGCGGATAATTAAACAACTGTAGCTTCTAAGTCTTATATAACAATACAGACGAAAATAACCTCCTTCCTTTTTTGAAGTTCCTTAAAACCTTTCGCAAAGTACTACCTCTTCAAACTTTTTCATGTTCCGAAACAAAACATCCTAAAACGTCGTAGAAGAGTAGTAAATCATAGACTTAGATGCGCAGACAAATGTACGTTACATTACACGCGTTGGCGAGGTCTGATTTATAGCGCCGCGGCCGGGCGGGAACAGCTAGACATTTCTGACGCCGCCGCGTCGCGTGGCGTGCAGCCTGCAAAGAGAGGACTTCACTTAGTGCTGTAACTACGGCTATTGAAACTTTTGAAATGCCTGAAACATGTTTAGGACTGTAAATTTGCGTCATTTATCAACGAGATTTGATTTTTAATGGCATGGAGTTAACGAGCATTTTTTTATGATATGGGAAAGGCACACGAGCTCTCAGGCCACCTGATGGTAAGTGGAATCTGAGACCCATAGACATTTGATTTCTTAAGACTATAATCCTAAGACTTCAAATGCGTTGCTAACCGTGAAGACTAAGATGGAATGCCTCTACGCTAGTAATTTCACAGGTTGTCCAATCTCCACACCGGAAACCAACAAAGCGAACACTGTTACTTGGCGAGTGGTATTACTCCCATATTGGTAAGTATGCTTTGTGACTTATGGACAGTGGGTGGTTAATCTAAATGGAAATGCGTTTCCAATTCTGTCAAAAAATGTTATCTTGAGTACCTGCTTTGACCTATATTTTATGGACTCTCCTATTATCAAGGATGTCTGGATGAGATTGCTATGTATCGATAAGACTTCCTGTTGTTTACCATGTTACATAAATTGTTATTAATTGTTTCTTATTTAACTCTATGTGGTGTGCGATAAAGATTCTTATATTGTATTGTCACACAAATGTTAGGCAGAACTTTGTAACATTTGAAACATGGTTGATTTTTATTGCGATTTATTGAAACACAATCATTGCAAGAAAAATACGTAATAATAAGTTATAACATTTTATGGCGCGTAAGCACAGCATTGGGATAATCGTCTTTGAGGGCAACATAAAAACATTTTTTTTCTACAAAACCTTTGGTGACTCCCACGTTGAAAGGTCTTGATCTCTCGGCCCCGGGGTATGACAACATATTACTGACACGTACATAATATGGCCGTTAAAAGGTTTTGAAACAAACTCATTATTATTAACAGCTTTTCTATCTTGTATATCGGGCAGTGCACAAGAAAAAGAGTTAATAAAAACAAATTAAGTTATTAGTACAGAGGGTCTAAGAACCTGAATTTACTTTGGTTGGATTACTCTAAGAAAATTTGGATTAGAGCTTGTTGGACCATGCTCAGTGTATATCAATACCAATCATTTAGTGCCGTCTTCGATGATTTAAGTCGGTATAAACACTTTAAACATCTGAATCTCAAGAACCAATGATATCTACTTAGTCGTGATAGTTTTCCTTTTAAATTCGTTAAATGTGCTTTCATTTAAGATAATTATACATGTCTAGTTTTGGCTGACCCAAACAAAAACAAAGCACTGTAAACTTTAATATTTTACAAACAAATCCCTTAAACGATAAATTGATTCGTTTATTTCCGCAATAATTTTGAAAGACCTATCCAACAACGCCCTACATAATGGGGAAAACGAGAAAAACAACCATCACTAATACGTGTACTGGAGGTACAGTCAGCAGCAGAAGTAGCTACGCAAACGATGAGCTCAAAATGACTTGCTCTCGACTCTATTGTCAAGAGAATACGTTGTCTAGATCACTTTGAGCATGTTATTCTGCGTTCTACTTTGATGTTGACTATAACAATTTTTTATCAATATTTCATTTCACAATGCGTCGTGAAATCTACAAATTCTGCAATGTTATGTACTCTCTCAAACATCCACTCGTCGACTCAAAAGGCTCAGCAGTGGGTCCATTGAACCGGGACCAACACAGTACGTGGAACTCTATAGATATAACCAGATCAAACCAATTTGCCTTTACCGTCTGTATACCCTATACAAAAGTGACATTTTTACCGTATTTTGTCTCCATTCCAATAGTGGAATGTGTTTGTATCCCTTTATTGATTACGTTGCCCGCATTTTTGGAACGTTTAGAATTCTAGAACAAAAGGACCATGTTGCGAGCAAGCCTGTTATAACTAGCTATTTTCTGTCTATATTGTTTAGTAGTTTGACTTAACATAATACGTAAATTTACCGGTTTATACATTTTTCACGCATCGCGTCGCTTTCCCTCTGACCACTTTATATATGACAAATAAAATAATTTGTCTGAGTTTTTTTAAATCTAATGTTGTATGGAAGCTTGAGTACACCTGACTATGTCACCCTTCAGTAAACTCTGACGAAGTGAAAAGTGAAAACATCTACTTCACGCGACCATGGTGACAAATTTATTCCGTCTCGAAAATTACCATCAAAATTTTAATTAAATGAGATGTAGGTACGTCTAAAGATCCGTAGTAAGACCGGGAACCCCTATAGTTTCGCCATGACAGACAGACGTCGGTCTGGAACATTATGTACTAGTCACTTTTTTGCGAACTACCTAAAGTCGCTAAGCTGAAACTTTGTACTCAGATACGAGTGTAATTATTATGTTCAGCAAGGGTTATTTCATTGAATGTACAACATCGTAATTTAATAAATAATATACAGGGTGGGAACGAGTAATTCGCCAAATTTTAACCATCGATTCTAGAGCCTATTTGGAGTATATAATGTTATATAACATGAAGTCCAATAAAGCATAATTTCCGAGGTTTTTATTATTTAAAAAACAATTCCATAGTTAATCTAATTTGAACTCTGTCACCTTAACCTAAAGCATTATTTACTAAGAAATCGATTAAATTAATTTATGTTGTACGTTGATGATAATATTGCTATTTACAACATGAATCTTTCTAGTAAATAATGCTTAGGCAAATAGGCTCTAGAATCGATGGTTAAAATTTTGCGGGTTACTCGTTCCCACCCTGTATAATAAATTATAAATATCAAGGCATACATTAAAGCATAAAAATAAATATATAAGGAAAACAATCAACTCCAAGAATAAGACAAAGTATACTTTAGTGGTTTTTGGGGAAAGTTTTTTTGTGTTCGTAGTATCAGCGACCTTTCACTGTTCATGGCCCTGGCATACCCGGTCATAACCGGTTTTAATTAACAGCCGGTACCAATTTAACAATAGTCGGTGCACACTTAATGCAACGACACGCCACAGCCGCGACTGCAGTTGCATCATGCACCTGAATTGAATCAGCTGAGTGGATTGCACTAATGTGCACAGTGCAAGGCGCGCCTCGTGGCTTTTGTTGAAAATTGCAGGTACGAACTAACTCCGCTAGCTTTAATGTGCTGTAATATAAACGGGTAATACGCGTATGCAAGAGAAGCGTTTTAAATTAATATTTCAACGTGAACACAACACGAGAAAACATGACATGTGTTAGTTTTAGTGTTTCTTTATTAGTTATATTTAACATCTTTCCGAGGTGTTACTTTAGTATGTAATAAGAGGAATATAAAACCAAATGTAATTGCCGGTTCTTTTGAATAAAAATGTCAACAAGGTTTTTTCAGTTGGATTCCATTTAGCTTACTATTCTTAGGCCAGTGTGGAATAATGTCTGAATAGAAACGATATTATAATACTTTCCCTTTCATTCATAAACGTGCATCAACGAAAGTATGCTTTAAATATGCTTTGGCCTTAACTGTCATTGTGACATTAATTTGCATCCGACAGAAAGTGACAAAGCACATTTTACTAAAATATGTTTGTAGTGCATTCATGAAAGAGGGAGTTACTGTTTTGTAATTTTATTTCACGACTCAAATAAGACTCGAAACTACTCGAAACGAAACTGCCTAATACGTTTTATTTTAATGCTTCACGGTTTAATTATATCATCTACAAAGACCACAACTGAAATTGACCCTTTGTTTAAGACGTGAGTGAAATAAGTTCGAGTAAAACATCCATCCCTCAAAAATCTCTCGGCCCTCCTTTGTAACTCGAAATTATAATTTACATTAGCTACATCGCGTTTTTTCTAAACAGTCACGAGTGACGAGTAAAAAGGACGGAGCACCCTAATCTTCGAATTGAGTGCGTCATGAAACCACCCAGGATTGAGATGCAGCGCACGCGCCGCGCGCGAGCCGCGAACACGCTCGGACATGTCTCAACCCGTCCGGAATGTCCACGGATACGGATGTAGGGTAGCAGTAGAGTGGTGGTACTCTTTGACGCTGAACGGTAAGGTCGTTTGGTCGACTTACCTGTGGTTTAATAACAAGGATTTTTTGAACACGACATCAAAAAATAATGGCTTTGCTATGTTCAAAGTCTTGGTCTGTCTGAGCCTATGTGTCTGTCTGTATTAGCCTAGAGCACAAAAAGGAGAACAAACTTAAATAGGCACGTGATTCTATTTGACTATTACCAAGTTAATATCAGCTTGAAATGCGTCAGATGGTGCCGAGGATATCAATTTTCAAATTATTTATACATTCATAATTAATATTATTATTTAATATAATTAAAAAAAATGGGCAAAAGCTTAAAACTACTCGTATTTTATAATGCACGGAAATGAGTGCCGCTTAGCATAGAAGACATATAAGTGCCGTGATGCTGATTTTTATAGCTTAAAAGAAGTCCATGAGCGCCCACTCGCCACTGGTAGGAACTTGCGTCAGAGCCTCACGAATATTTTAAATCTCACATAAAACCAGATTGAAAGCCTCACATTATTAATAAATGCGTCGTCAGCTTCCACACTGAAACTTAGCAGTGTAAACAGTTCGGCGTCGGCAGCTCCAACTTTTAATGACGCCCGTTGAGGGTCAAGCCAGCCCGGGTCGACCGAGAGCCACATGTGGCGAACAGAATAACCACAGCGGTCAACATTACCATCCAATATTTATAGAGCTCCGGTTTCTGCGGACGCTCGGATGCTTTTCTATGCAAATGAGGGATTGCCGTGCACGTCTTCTGTTTGAAGTCACATTTATAACGGTGTGCCAAGATTTAAGTTGTTTTCAGCCGGTGAAACTTCGTGGCTGAGGCTGGGGTTACATTCAAAGTTTTATTTGATTCTAGGCTAAGTATTATCATTGGTGATATCTTTGTTAAAGAATGACTGACTGACTGTTGAGTTTCTTGCGGCACTTCTTTTTAGCAGTGTTCTCCTCTTGGGAAGCCCTGGTAGATTTTTGACGTTTGAATGGGGCCGTGCGGCCTTTTTACTGAATTATCATCCATACTTATATTGTACATGCGAAAGTTTGTCTCTATCTGTTACCTCTTCATGCTTAAACTGCTGAAGCGATTTAGGTAAAATTCGGTATGGAGATAGTTTGAGTCCCGGGGAAGGACGTAGGATAGTTTATATCCCGGAAAATACAATTCCCGAGGGAAAAGCGATAAATGAATTCTATGGCAGGTAAAAGCTAGGCTTTATATTTGTTTTTTGATTTTGTAGTTAAAAAACATACGACATCGTATTACGTCGGAAGAGTTCATATCAATCTTTCTTTCTGGATTAACTTATCAATGGATATACTCGTAGGTATAACTGAAGCCGAACGAAAAAGCAAGATCAATACGACCTTACGACGAAATACTAATGTCAATGATAATACTTTGTTACAAAAATAAAACAAAAGTCAAAATGCGAGTTGTACTCGCGCACTGAGGGTTGCGTACCGCTGCACAGTAGGTATTATTGGATTCCATTTTAAATTCGATTTCAAATCGAATCGGCGCGGGTCCATCCCACACTTGACCATTATTAAGTATTTGTTGTTTTTCTTTAGGCTTTGCAGTATAACCACACCAAATTTGACGCTTGTATATTTTACCGTTCTTACAAAAAAACATTTTTTTTTTAAATCGCTAAAAGTTTGCTTGCGTTGGGTCCCCCTTTACTTCTAACTTAATTTATTTAAAATTATTTGCTAGTAAATCCGCATTAATAACATATATTCTGGAGAAAAAAACAATCTGCAAACTTTTACATTTAGGACGGACGGACAGACAGACAGCGTACAGACAGGAACGAGATAAATAAAGTAAATAAATATTACGGGACAATGTCACACAAATTGACCTAGTCCCAAACTAACTCTAGGCTTGTTTGTACGAGTACTAAGGGTAGGTACTAGACAACGATAAACATATTAGATAGAGAAAAAAATACATAAAAACATCCTAGACTCAGAAACAAATACTCGTGCTCATCACACAAATATCTGCCCTTACCGGGATTTGAACCCGGGATCGCCGAACTACCTAACCTAACTCTAAAACTCTGGAACTGTCTCTAAACAGTCTGAAGTGCGGTGGTAAGAGTATTTTCGACGCCAAAACAAAGTTTTTTTTGCAGCAAATGCGCAGCGTTTTTGTCTCTGCCACCGAAAACCAATAACATCTCAGAACAACGACCAACTCTCGAAAGGCGCTCCCAAACGGCTCGACCTTGACTTGGGTGCGCTCTCTTCGTCAGTAATAAACAATGGGCGGACGACGGATGCAAAATACGTCAAAATCATCTCAAACGATATATTTAATACTCGTATAGATATGACTACATAATTGCAAAATTGTTTTATGATTTTATTGTTGTAGTAAATAGTCGTTATATTTTTCTAAACTACATATTTTCAGTCCATTTCTTTTATGGTTCACCATCCACTTATTTAGGGGAAAAATATAAGTTGTCAATAATAATATCAGTAATAGTATATAATATAAACTAATTATGTTTTTTTGGAGAATAGCGTTATTATGCACTTACCGATATATGTATAACAAAAATTGCATATATTTCATACACAAATATTACCCAAATTTAAGAAAAGTCTTATCCACCTTATGCTTTCGTCACCATATTGCATTTGTGGCGACCTAGCGACATCTAGTGACAACTTGTAACAAAACAACTCGCCAGCGCCACCAGCGTCAGACAGCGCAACTAAATCTGACAGTCGCTACATCGCGCTAAAGAAGTTTTTTCAGTCGGTTGACTTATATACCACTTCCAACTTCATCTAAATGGACTTCGGTCCTCAGGCACACCCGCCTGGAGAGAGATCTCTCTATTGTCCTCTCTACCCACACATTCATCGTCCGCCCTTTGGTAATAAACCTTGGCAGAACTATGAGAATAAATACTACCAGAAACGAATCTTGCAGGTCTCCACTTGACTGTCGGAAAAGAAGGGGAAATGTATCTCAACCTAGTGGTGGGTATCCATTAACCTACCGCCAAGCAGCATTCGCATTGTGGTGTTCCGGCGTGGGGACAACCGGTAAAATTACTAGCATATAGGTAGAGGCTTCCATCTCAGTCCTCAGGGTTGGCAACGCACTTGGAGCCTTAGGATTGCAGTCTTATGATTAAAGTCTTGAGAATTCAAATATTTATGGGTGTCAGATTCCACTTACCATCAGGTGGCCTGAGTGCTCGTGTGCCTTCTCCTTATCATAAAATATTGGGGTCTCTATTTTTTGGACTAAATTTTGCTTTTAACATGGTATTTTATTTATTAAAATGAAATTTAAGACACCTCGAAAAAAAATAGGGAACAAAGAATTGTTACAGATGTAGTAAGAAACCATACGGCACTGTATTTCCTCGGAAAAGTTTGTATTTATCTTGCTTTCTTGATACTTATCGATGGATACTGAAGCTGATTGAGGAAGCACTGCTAGAATGCATGAATAAGTCAGTTATGCGTACGGCTAGTAACAACACACTATGTTAACACCAAGTTCCTTGTACGAGTGACTTGTATTCAAGTAGCTTGACACTTGGAGAAGTGAAAGAAACGCCTGTTTGAAACTCTTATAACAGATTTTTGTAATTTTGAATGATTTGTAATTTTCAATTGTGTCACTAAATTGAAGAAAACATTTTTTTTTGCTGAGAGGGAGTATAATTATCTATACTTATAAGATGGCGAACCCTAAATGCTTTTAAGATGGCTTAATTTCGTCAAACGATATCAAAACACGCTGCGCTGGCGGGTTTTCTAAACCATACCTTTGTCAGGCTTGTTATAAAAAAGCGATGCCAAAATATCAAATAGGTTTGACCGGTGTCATGTATAAAAAAATGTCAACAACCACGTTTCGAGCATTTTAAATGGAAAAAAGGAACTATCGTGTTTCACAAAAAGAAAATGTTTGTTGACGATGAATTGAATAAATATCGTGTCATATTTCACGTCCCGCAAAAAATGGTATTTTTAGATCCGCGTCTATAGCAATAGTTGCGGCTAAAGTTTTAGTGCATAATTATGTGATTTTTGGCGGGCGATGGATTTTGCGCAACATTCTTCCAGATGACTTCATGGCACAGGTAGCGAGTTAGTTGGAGGTCCAATTAACGTACTCATAATCCTACCCACCAATTAGCAGTGCTCTCTCTGCTCAGTTTCGGTTTGGGGTCAAGGTGACCAAGGCGAGGCACGGCGGCTTACATGTGATTGTTGTCTTCCCCAGGTCATTAAGAAAAATATCAGCAGGGCCATTAACTTTAACTAAGGGGTAATAAGGATGCATCATGCGCAGAAACAAGTAATTCTAATTAGTGTGTCATTTAAATTATCAAAAATAATGATTACATTTTTTTTTATCAAATCATTCGAAATTGACAAAGATAACGCGTATCAAAGTTTGGGAGTGGTTATATATTATATCGGAAGGGGATAAGACAACCGGTAAAATTACTAGCATAGAGGCATTCCATCTTAATCCTCAGGGTCGGCAACGAATTTGAGGTCTTAGGATTGCAGTCTTAAGATTAGTCTTTAGAATTCAAATGACTCTGAGTCTCAGATTCGACTTACCATCAGGTGGCCTGAGTGGTCGTATAAAAAAAAGAATGTTATTTTAATTCTTCATGAATACTTGTCTTGTTCTTATTTGTAACACGATATGCCTTCCCTATTCACCCCTTAGTCCATTTTCACCCCGTTTTATGGTATTAAGTACCTTTGTAATATTGCTATCGTAGTATTGTTAGCTCTTATTTACTACATAACATGTCAATAGCAATATGGATTCACCGAGTGGAATAGAGGCCCAGCTGGCTGACCACGACTGCACGGTAATTTCAGAGACGTTCATCATGTAATGGTATTTACTCCGGAGCTGAACGACCAATATCTGGCGCGTCTCGAGCCGGCCCGCGGGGGCCTTTGACGGCGCTCTGCGTTATTTTCATACGCGGCACAGTAGGGAGCAATATTGCAGTACGGTAACATAATAGAGAACATGCATGTTAATGTACAAAAACTTATATTACGCAATACATCGTTTATGAAGATATTATATAAAATCAAAACTTGTTCAAAACTAAAAACTTGTTTTAAGATTTAGATTGTTTTTTTCGGCATCTTCATTTTATTTACGTAATATTGTAATCCAATTACATTGGCTTAAACATAGTCATATCAGTAATAAATACAAATTTCTTTATAAGGTCCGGATATTTTTAACATGGAACAACAGCTGTGACATCATTCTTGTTGTTGATTTTGTAAAGAGTGTTTTTGCAGAGGAGTCTGAATTATAACTTTTTAAAGCTTCATATCTTAGGAAAAAATAACATCTTCCAGAGAGCGTAAGAAAAAAATGCATGCTCCCTATCAGTGCATAGTTAACAAGTCAATATTATGAAACAAATTCGGCGTAAAGAAGGCACACAAGAATCCTATTAAAATAGGTAAAACCATATTACCTTCGACATTGTATTGTATTGTTTTTATCTCGGCTGCCATTACTTTCAAGTAAATAAGAGCTATCAAATCGTTGACAATACGGAAACACGTTTGAAACATTAAGGTTTTACCGTTTAGGACCTCATCCCGGGGCACGTATGGTAAGTTGAGAAGGTTTAAATGAGAGGTTCCAATCTTCACTTTTATTAATTATACAAAAGTTTGTTTGAATGTTGCATCTGTTGTCACAGAACTGAAATAGTCAATTCCTAAAAACGGACAAAGACTTTATTTCATTTCAAAAATTGTGATAGTTCTGGGGAATAGGATAAAAGACTTTTTGCGGACAGAATCCCCGGCTAAAGCAATCTCTTAGAGTTTCAAATTTTAGTTGATTCAGATTCAGATGCATATTTTCTCAGTCAATATAACGTTACAGTTATGTGTGTGGACGTTTTTAAAAAAAAACGTGTACATCGTTAAAGACAAAAGTTAAGAAAATTTTACTTTTCCATTTCGTCACGAAAATTAACGTATGTAAATGTATGGCTAATTTTCGTGACGAAATGGAAAAAGTTAAATTTTCTTACCTTTTGTCCTTAACGATGTACACTTTTTTTGAAAAAACGCCCGTGTTAGTGTTAATGGTGTTATGTCTTTATTACTCTGTTTATCAAACTTTACTTTGATAGGTTATATTTTTCACAGTCGTTTTATTAACTCGCAATATTTGTATGTAAGAATGTTCGGGTCAAATTTTGGAAAGAAGATTTGAACCATTTCCCAGGTACCAATTTGGTACATCTACGTAACTTCGATGACAATACAATAATATGGCATCATCGAGCTGGTCCAACGATGGAGTCGGAAGGGTGACAGGATCTCTGCTATACTTTAAATAGATCCACTTTGTTTGTACTTATTAGGTTGGTCTTGATTAACAGTAAATGACTGCAAAGATAAAATACTTGACAGATATTTTTTTTACATGGAAAGTCGATTTTTATGATACTTCATAATTTATACCTATGCTTACCACGTTGCAATTGAAATCGTGTAAAATTTATATTTATTTATTTTCAGATTTTTACATGTAGTGTCGTACTGCCTTAGGGCCGGGTACTGCGCCCAGCGGCGACCCACTTTGTTTTGCATTTTATATCGCGCAGGTCAACCGCGGCCCGGGGCCACGACTTTATTTATGTTTCACTCACATTTAGAGGCCACGTCACTCGAGTTGAACTACTAAGTTTAAACTAAGTTCTGATGACACGACACTTTGGCCAATTTCGTAAAGACCCTGCCTTTGAAGCTAATGGTCCCGGGTTCAAATCCCAAGGCAAATATTTTTGTGATGAGCGCGAGTATTTGTTTCCGAGTATTGGATGTTTTTTGCGTATTGAAGTTTATTTTTCTATGTAAGTATGTTTGTTGTTGTCTTGTACCCACAGTACAAGCCTAGAGCTTAGTTTGGGACTAGGTCAATTTGAGTGACATTGTCCCGTGTCTTTATTTTTACATGGTAAAAATCTTACATGTAGACTTCTTTTCGCCGATTTGATCGTTGCAGGTAATCTCTTGATAGTGCATCCTCGAGGAACTCACTGATAGTCTAATTTGAGTCATGATGGTGCTTCCGTATATTATTCGCCGTATGATGTCTGCGGCCGGGATCTTACCATTTCGTAACCAACGGATCACAAAATTAAATGATTCATTTTACTAACATATCATTTGACAACCCGCGTTTTTTTCCGAAACAGTAAATAATTCTGGATTTATTTCAGGACCGTCGTGTAAAACCCTATAGGTTAGGTTAGGTTAGTTTTATAAAAAATCTGAAACATTTGTAGTTACAGAAAAAATAGATTGCAAAACGATGCATTTGTCAAAGATCTGTCGGCGAAAAGGCAGAGAACCCTGCGGGCCAACGAGTCACGTGTTAATCAAATTTCTAGTTATTCCTTTTTTTATTATTTGTACATAAAATGTTTTATTATGTTCCCTGTTTGGCACTGTAAAAGTATTTTAGAGATGGTGACTTATCCTTTGTATAATATCAATATACTTCAGTTACATCTATTATTGATACGTAAGCTTATTCCGATTCAGATTTTATTTCCGAATATAAAATTACAGTATACTCACCGCATAGTTAACTTGTTTGTATAATATTAAACATTTTTATATCAACGACAACACGCTTTCCTTCAAAATTATCTTATTTTCTCGTATAACCAGCAGTTTAAGTGTTTCTCCAACGGTTAAAGCTGTCCAAACACCAAAATACCATAAAACTTTTGTCCCAAGAAGAACTTCCTCAACATTATTAGTTTACCAATAAGAAATAAAACTTTGTTTACCACCCACTTACCCAAGAATCTGAGATAGTATTCTTTAAATAAAGAGCTCTAAACTGGGATACCTCCCCGTGCACCCTTTCACGGAGCACTATAAAACCGTGGCGTCCCGAACTAGCTCATAAAAACTTATGTAACACATACGGTAATGGAGATTTAAGAGCGATGCTTACGGACAGTATACTGGATAAGAGATGGAAAAGCATCAGTGGATTATTTGCATGACATCGTCGGTTAATATCAGTTCAAAATGGCTCCGTGTGACAGCGAATTAGTCGGCGAATCTAAGCGTGTCAATAACCTGGCAGGCGGCGGGCGCGCTGCGAGCCCCACATAACGGATATAACCGAGCGGAAAATTGGAACCACTTGGCCTGATATGTATGTGTTGGTCATTTTGTACAAGCCGATAGTACACCTATGTTTGTCGATAAAGAAGACATACTGAAGCAAAAAAAATGTGGTACTATCATAACTATTTGTATTTCTTCTGGTTTTGTTTTTATATTTATGTATTTCTCGTCGTTGCCAGTTTTTTCTTTTCTTATTATCCTCAATCCTAAAGGTTGGCTGTGAAAGATCCCTTAAATGGATAAGTACCTACGCTTTCGTACATTTCTATTTTGTACATGTAATATTTGAATTTCTCTGTGTGTGTGTGTTCCTTTACTTTAGTAAAAGGACACTGGCAAAGAGTAGTCATAAGTACAAAAATCGAATCAAAAGATCATAATAATGTACCTTTTTTTTATTTAATTATTTTCTGCCGTATCGGCAAAAATAAGTGCGGTATCGGCTTTTAAAAAATACCAATACATAGACTCTTATGTATTTATTCCAATTTTCCGCTAGTATACATACATACATTATTAATACGTACTCGATTATAAAATTCAACATATACAATACAACAACGTATCATATGGTAAATATTTGTAACTGCAAACTATTCAGCGGCTCAGTTCACTTTCCGTGGACCCCATGACCAGATCTTGACTAAAATTTCAATTTAAATGGGACCACCTCGCTCATAAAATGTCTTGTTTAATTTTTTTCTTTTTGAAACCTTATTACCTTAAAACGGCTGTATTCTGATTAAATTTAAAAAACATACAAAAAAACACGATTTTTTTTGCGTAATTTTTTTTGATTCTGATTTACAGTCTGCTGACGATTTGAGAACCTCTTCTTTTTTGAAGTTGGATGTTTTTTTCACCATAATCAGAAAATTAACTAGGCGTCTTAAAAGTAAGGCATGCAGAAAGTAGCAAAAACATTACAAGAAAAAAAATACAAATTTATTTATTTTTGTATGTATAAAACATTTTATTGTACAAAATAAAACAAAAACGATACAAAAGGCGAACTTATTCCTATTTATTTCTTGTTATTTTCAATTTTATAAAATTACGGGCTTTGATCATGG
Source organism: Acleris holmiana (assembly GCA_949316455.1). Lineage (NCBI taxonomy): Eukaryota > Metazoa > Arthropoda > Insecta > Lepidoptera > Tortricidae > Acleris > Acleris holmiana. Next base: position 3,219,277 of record OX438783.1, on the reverse strand, counting down.
CAGCCTCGTTGATCAAAACTATACAAAAATAAATATGATTCAGAAAAAAGGGAAAGATTACTTCTTGTTCATAAACCAAACAAACTAATTTTGCAGCATCAAATCAACTTGAAAATCAATATTTTTAAGCCAGTTAAAGTTAAAAATATTACATGCAAGCACTTTACCTGATGGTGAATGCTAACTGAGACCAGCATACCCTCATTACTAAAATAAATGTTAGAAATAACAATGCTATAAACGGCGTTTTTTTAAATATCTAATACTTCAACTACAGACCGAGCTGACGAAACATGCAATCAAAGTGTATAGATACCTATTTCTTCGTTGTGGTTACGAGCACGCGGGGCAACTTAAGCCCGCCGGGTGAGCCTTCGAGGAAACACGATGGGATTGTTCAAGAGGATCAACACGATGTGGCAATGTAAAACATAGGCCGCTTAGTTCCCGAGTTCTTGGAACAAGTGCAGCGACATAGACCTTTTCAAATGCTAATAAAGTGAATTTGAATAATGGTTTCGCAGTGAACTAAATTTAAATGAATTTGTCGCTACAACGAGCCGGCGCCGGCGCCGCTGCGCAGTCAACCGACGCCTGAACTTAGACTTGCTCCGCCATTTTAGTCCTCGATGTAACTAAGAGCTCCTAGATAAGATTAAATTTTATGCGAAAACGTATGTAGCATTTTCACATTTGAACTTTTGGATACGCTGACTTGCTCAGTGTGTTTGGTCTTAATAAAATACCTAAATAAGCATTTGTATTTTGCTGAGTTATTATGTACCTTAGTAATAGTCTACGTTTTCAGATATTTTGCTTATTTACATAAACCTTCAGAAAAGTTAATATCGCCTTGAGTCTTGTGCTGTCATTTAGACAGAAGTTGTCCTATTAACATCAAAAAAACATTAAATTGTACAGTATCTCTCGACTAAATAAATAAGAACGTCGTTTAATCAAATAAGCATAGCATTGTGATGAATGTTGACTGCAAACATTTTGCATCCGTAATGATGTGTACCTGAACATATAATATTTTACCAATTACAATAACAATTGCAGCAAAATATAAAGTGTCAGTAGCGTTATCAAGTAACCCACACGTTTCATAATTAATTTTAACCCTGAAACGCCTCGTTTGAATCAGAACTCCCTCTTTTGTAATTTTAAGCAAACCGACTTGCTGCCACATCAAAGTGCCGAACCCCTTTGAGCACTGTTTGCGTTCTGTCTCAAGGGCAGCGAATATTCGGCAGATCTACTTATTATTATAAATTCGAAACTCATTACAACCCACATCGAGTTGAAAGTCGACTGTGAGAATAAGACTGAAATACCTTCAAATTATAACGTCGTGTTATTCTGTGGAAGGCTGACGTTGAACTCAAAAGGGAGTTCAAATCCAAATCATTTCAATATTATTATGACCTCTGGATTCCTGTGAACGGTATGTATTTTTTTAATATTCAGTAAAATAACTGCTCTTTTGTTAATAATTTCAGTACAGTGCACGTGGTCTCGTTGTTTTTGTTCTTGAATTAGCCTGAAAGCAACTTAGCTTTAGAAAGAGTCATAATCCAATATTGGTAAGTTTTTTTTTTAGACAGTGGAAATATTACCGACTTTGCCATGGGAAGCCCAAAGTGTTTGAATTTTAAGCGGTAAAGTGCAACCCTGACTCACAAAGAACGATTTAAAACGTCATTGTGACACGGTTCTATGGTGGGTGAAGGTTTTATTGTTAGTAAATTGTTGTCTTGAATCCACAGCAGAGAATCATAATAATTCTAGATGAATATGCATTGAGTGTCTGTAATATTATTTATCTCGGTCTTGACGCCACGTTACAGAATATCATTGCTAGTTTAAGCTTTGTCTTTGAATGTGTACTAATTGCTTTTAGGTCGAAGCCAGAAGCCTATAAATAGTAATATATATGGAGAGATATGTACGCTTATAGAGACGAAGATAGCTCGTTGTAAATGGTGGCGTTCCGCGTGGCTGCCTATCGGCGTGATGTACGCGCGTGAAAGGAGGCAATGGCGCGTGCGGCGCGGACCGCGGCGTAACCTAGCCGGTGTTCACTTAGGTACCTCGACGCTCATTGTCTCATACACATTCAGTGCCAACGACTCGACGTTGGTCCCACTGTTCGTTCACACTACAAAACAAAAAAATGCCACGGGCTACAGCGTAGGACTCGTAGCGTGTGTGTAATTTCCATAATGAATGAACAAATATTCATTTTGCAATATAAAATAAGATAATTTCGATCTCATTAATAAACCAATGATGTAATAATTATTATGCATAATGATTCTCTTAAAGCATTATGGCATTTCCAACGACTTCGGATACTACTAATGCGTTTACAGTTTTAAATTAACCTAACCATTGTATAAATTTACTAAGAATTTTAATACGGGTATAATAGGGTGAAAATATTTGCAAAATGATTCCAATAAAAATGTGTAAAAAATACAAATTGATATTAACCTAGGTAAAGTTAGTGATGCAATGGTGGCACGTAACTCGTAGCGGAATTCCACGGCGCTACGGGCTACGGCGTAGCACGTAGCGCTTATAGAGTTACACACTCGTAGGAGAAATGGACGCTGCTTCGCAATAATGTGTCAACCTACAAGTATTTAGCAATAAAGTGTCAACCCTCGGTGCGATCATTGTAGGTTGACGTTTTTTTGCTAAATACTTGTGGGTTGACACATTATTGCGAAACAGCGTCCAAATAATGGTGTTATATGCAAGCAAGAACATTTAAAACATACGACAAGTTTTCGAATCCCTACTATTCAGAAACGTTTTTTGAACGGGATCATATCGTTATGTATCATAATGTAATGTATAATACATAATGGTGATAATTTATAATGGTTTTATTTAAGAAACCGTAAAGTTTTCAGGATTGTTATTAAACAAACCTAACCTAACCTAATGGTTTCAAAAATAATTCATAATAATTAATTATTTTTATTCTAGCTTAAAAAATATTAAAGGTATTGCCGATTCAATGATTCCACTAACTTAACGATATTCATGGACCCTCTAAGGCAGGGGTGCGAGAAGAGGGGAGTGTTGTTAAGTAAGTTAATAAATGAAATTTCATGTTTATAATATCAGTAGGAGAGGGGCTTGTTGTCTGATAAGCTGTAAGTACATGAAATTTCAAATTTCAAATATCAATACAGTGTATCGCATACCTACAAAAAAATATAACTAGTTTTACTGTCGTAATATATTATATTAACGATACAAACTCATGTTACAATTTATGCAATGATTAAAAAATACCCAGTATAATAGGGTTTCACTTGCCGCAGAACTCGTAGTTTTCGAAGGGATAAATCTCTTTTGGTCGGCGCCCGCGCGCTGCCCGGCGGCGGTCGCCGGCGCAAATCACCTCGGAGACGTTTAAGGCCGAGCCGTTTACCGCCTGACGCATGGGGCCATTGTTCGTACGATCGGTCGGGTGATCGTGAAGAGTTTATCAACTCGTATGCTCGAACTTGGAATGTGCCAATGTCCGTTCGGGGTTACTATTTATAACCGATTTCACCTTTTTAGGGGTCCGCAGTCAAACTATAGCAGTAACCCTTATAGTTTCGTCATGTCCGTCCGTCCGTCCGCAGCCTAGCGCAGAGACTCTTAGTACTAGAAAGCTGCAATTTGGCATGAATATATATATTAGTCACACCAACAAAGTGGTACAATAAAATGTGAAATATATTTTGTGGGATAACGTGGGATGTATTTTTTTTCTCGTCTACCTTATAGTGTGGGATGTCGTTGCATAGGTCTTTACGGGTTTGTGAAAACAGTTTTTCACAAATAATCCGTTTATGAAATATTAAGCTTTAAAGCGCTAATATTTGTTTGAGTCAAGTGTGTACTAAAAATCTGAAAAATAACCTAAATGAACGAGCATAAAATGAATTTTAAAGGAAAACTATCACGACTAAGTAGACATCATTGGATCTTGAGATACAGGCAATTTAAGTTTTTATACCTACTAAAATCATCTAACATGGCACCAAATGGCTTTAAATAGAAAATTAGTTATTACTTGTTGATTTTAATGTTTGTAGTACTTAACGGCTTCGGAACCCTACACTGAGCATGGTCTGACATGCTCTTGCCTGGTTTTTGTATGTATGTTTTTGTATGTACTTTTTTTACTGATTTCTCCGTCAATTGTGGACTGATTTAATTATTGTTTTATTTGACTTGATATTCTCCCGAGGCGGTCCCATTCGCTATATGATGACCGAATCCGTGAGGAGTTAGGGAAATTCCTCAAATATTATAGCGGATTGCTATTTTAAGTCTAGCACTAAATAAAATTACATTATTTATTAAATAAAGGGCTTAAATATTATGCACTATAAAGATATATAGCGTCGGTGGCCTAGTGGCTTAGGGGGTCGACTCATGATCGTAAGGTACCGAGTTCGAACCCCGCGGTCACCATGCACCAATGAACTGTCTAACGTAAGTATGTTACCCGATGCTCTTACGGTGAAGCAAAAACATCGTGAGGAAACCTGCACATTCGAACAGCTGAGTGTGTAAGAGGGTAATTGCACAAAATATCCTACAGGGGTCGAAGTGTATCCGAAAGGGCCCATCTATAAGGTAAGATAAGATAAGATGCACTATAACTTTCCCGTGGCGTTGTTTTCAGTGTGCGTTAAATGTCCTATACATACATACATAACATCATGCCTTAATTCCCAAAGTGGAGTAGGCAGAACTACAATACCAACAACTCTTACTCTCGTACTCTTTAGTGGTGGTAGGACCCTGTGCAGGGTCCGTCCGGATCGCTACCACCATCTTATCCATTAACCACCCGCCAAGTAACTGTGTTCGCATTGTTGTGTTCCGGTGTGGGGATAAGACAACCGGTGAAATTACTAGCATAGAGGCATTCCATCTTAGTCCTCAGGGTTGGCAGCGCATTTGAGGTCTTGGGATTATAGTCTTGAGAATTCAAATGTCTATGGATCTCAGATTCCACTTACCATCAGGTGGCCTGAGTGTTCGTGAGCCTTCTCCATAATATAAAAAAAAAAAAAAAAACTCTAAAAAGTCTTGTAGATAATGCAGTAACCACATTTTGCACAGGTCCTAAATGTCCTATAGTTTTTTTTTTAATTTAGAAGTGGGACTACATTTAATATTATCACTAAAACTATAAAATAAAATTAAACTTTTTAAATCAACAACCACCGTCAGCTTTTGTTTATAAATATTGTGGGTCACCGACTTCAGCTGGCCTCACCTAACTCCTTAGTACCATTAAAAATGTATATTTCTATATATGTATCTTTATCGTTGTCTAGTAGTGTGAGATTGTTCTCGGTTTTTTTAATATATGATTTCAATCGTAAGACAAAATTTGCAAAAAAATTGTGAGTATATAATTACCATAGTAAAGCCGGCTTTTTGTTGACTCTTTATTACTCTACTCGTACATAATATTATCGTGTCTAGAGAGCACACAAATATTTCGTACTTATTTGTCGTAAGAAACTAAATGGCATTCCGCCTCGAAGAATGCGTAGGCAGGTGTCGTAGTTCAAAGAGAATGGTTGTGTCCGCAATGTCTAGACAAGACGAATGAAATCCAATTAAGAGATCAAATAACGTCAAAGTTTTTGCTCTAATTAACTAATTGCCTTCGTTACGATGACTGAGATTGGTTGAATCAATTAAAAATATTTTTTTAAATTCAACAATTATGTAGTGTAGTGGGACAATCACGACACACATTAACTTGTCCCAGACTAAGCTCTACATTGAGTGCTAGGCAACGATAAAAATATAGTTTTATCTTAAAGAGAAGGCACGCGAACACTCAGGCCACCTGATGGTAAGTGGAATCTGAGACCCATAGAATTCTCAAGACTAAAATCCTAAGACCTCAAATGCGTTGCCACACCTGAGTACTATGATGGAATGCCTCTATGCTAGTAATTTCACCGGTTGTCTTATCGGTTACACCGGAACACAATAATGCGAACACTGTTGCTTGGCGGGTGGATAAATATTTAAATTGAAATATATAAAACGGGAATAATGGCTTGTAGTCAGCGTCAAAAGAAACTGATCACTTTAGTACCTTGTCACTTTACTGTCACATAATCAATGTCAAACAAGATTGTCTAATGTGTAAATGCGATAAAGTACAAAAGTCGCTTAAAGTGACCAGGTACTTTTGATGCTAACTGTAGTACTGTTAGGCGATGGGCTTGCAACCTTTCACTAATACACTGGTAAACATCTTAGCCTGATTGTGCTAAATGTGGTTACAGAATTATCAACAAATCTTTAAGAGTTGTTGGTATTTCTGTAGCTCAGCCTTTCCCAGAGGAATGAAGGCGTGATAGCATGTATGTATCTAAATACTCGTACATAAAAATCTTGCAAGACTCTGAAACAAATACTCATGCTCATGACAAAAATATCTGTTGTTACCAGAAATCGATCGCGCAACCGCTAGCGACGTACGTAGGACATTGCCAAACTTTCCCCGACTGGGAAAATTACAGGTTTGGGTATTGACATATTCAGGTGGCAACATACCTGAACGTAGTCTTATTAAAAGTTAATTACAATTTAATTTGATGAACCGTTACGTTACGTTTTTATTTAATTTATTTTACAATTAAGTAGTTTTTCTTTTGTACACTTTGACATTATTTGACTTTTACATTTTTATTTTTACTTTATTTTTTACACTGACGATCTTATTGTGAATTCATTATAACTATGCGACATTTAATAATGTAATTTCCAATAGGAAATAAATGACTACCTACCCACCATGTCAAATCAAAAGTAATTTTCAAAAATTAAATGATAATTTCACTTCGGAACCTTTTAGAATATTGTATGAGGCTTAAGTTAAAGATTTACTTTAGTATCTTTCCAAACGTCACATCGAATTGAAGTAAAAGTTTAATTTTTGAAACTTTCAAAATATTGCTTGAAATTTAAGTGAAAGTTTCAATTTTGACCAACTAGGCTAACTGTGAATGAATATTATTCAATTCATCCAAACACCGCGGCGCGAATCCCTCCGAGTATAATATAATCGGACACGGGTCTCCCCCCCCCCCAGCATGCGAGCAACTCGTTGAGACGCGGGCGGCAGGTATTTAATAAATCTCTCTGCGGGAAGTTTCCTCATGAACACCTTATTTGCCGCATTACGCCGCTTGTAGACGGGCACATAATACGACTTATAGCACTCCGCATCCACGATAATTCATTTAATTATAAGCTTTTTAGGGTTCCGTAGATTTTATGGAAAATAATTCCATGTATCACTATCCTACCTCTATAATGGTACAAACTCTAATTGGTCAAGTTTTTCTTTTATAAATAACTTTCGAATCAGGGTTTCTATTTTACTGGGTAAAAAATATGGCTTTTGACTTGTTATCGTATCGTCAGCGTTATTATAGCAAATACAGATACGGTACGTAAGATAATAATGGCGAGTGGTTCTTGCCATCCTATTGAAAATCTTTTTTAAGAGCCAACAAAAAAATATAAACATACTTTTGTTAAGTGAATCATGAATTCAAGATGTGTCTTTCAAGAAATGGTTCATACAAGGGAATAAAATAGTAAAATTATGTTTTGTACATGTATTTTAAATACTATTTTTTTAGTATCATTTTTTTTTTTTTTTTTTTTTTATATGATAAGGAGAAGGCACCCGAGCACTCAGACCACCTGATGGTAAGTGGAATCTGAGACCCATAGACATTTGAACTCTCAAGACTATAATCTTAAGACCTCAAATGCGTTGCCAACCCTGAGGACTAAGATGGAATGCCTCTATGCTAGTAATTTCACCGGTTGTCTTATCCCCACACCGGAACACAACAATGCGAACACTGTTGCTTGGCGGTTGGTTAATGGATAAGATGGTGGTAGCGATCCGGACGGACCCTGCACAGGGTCCTACCACCACTAAAACGATTACGAGTATACAGGAAAACATACAAAAAACGAGCAGTATTCCCAGCATCTTAAAGTTACACGTATATACAGGGTGTTCGGCAGAGGGTTAGAAAAACTTCAGGGACTTACTCTGAAAGTTATAGCGAAAAAAAACAGCTGTTCCATACAAACTTTGAGAGCTAAACAGCCACGATGTATGGAACAGCTGTTTTGATTTTCGCTATTTGGATGTTGGTACTACAATAAAAGTTGATGAATATTACCTACAGAGTCAGTCCCTGAAGTTTGTCCACCCCTCTACCACGCATAGCACAAGCCTACAGTTTACTTTGGGACTAGTTCAATCTGTGTGAGATCGGTCCTTTGTTTTGGCTGCTTTTGTATTACCTTATTGGTCTGATTCACCGCAATGCTGTGAGCTCAAAATCACGGCCGGAACCTCTATTCATCTTTGTCTTAAACAATATCGTTATCATATTTTTAACGTAATGGCAGCTGTTAATAAACGACCATAATTGAATCAATACGATGCCAATAGAGTTTAAGACCACTATAGCTCCTTTTGCTTCTCGTGATCTTATTGTTGATGTTACGTTTGCACTTATACACTTTATAGTAAGAACTACTTCATAGTATCAACAGTGTAATGACGAAAAAGAAGCAAGATGGTCTACAACAAATTGGAATAAAACTCTTTGGCTCATTTTGCAATTTATCTTCTCTCGTATTGTTGATGACATTATAATAGCTTTTAATAATGTTGCAGTCAAGGTGGCCGCGATGTGGACAATTAATAGGTAAGATCATATTCAAATAAGTTAGTGAACTGCGTTATCCATTGATTAAACACTTAATCTCATTGCAAAATTGCCTTTTAAAACCATGGTTATAGCAATGTATTATTAAACGTGATTTCGATTTGATACGAGTACTTAGCTCATATAAAAAAACATTTTTTGTGTCACCGAACGTTTTATTAATACAACCACAAATCGTTTCTGAATCTCATATTCGAAACGTCTTTTACACTTGAGCGCGGTTTAACTCACGGAAATGAATGAAAACGATTGACAAATCATTTCCTTCTCTAACGAGAATGATTTTTCACTCGTTTTCATACATCATCGAATGACGTAACCGTCATTCAATGATGTACAGATGAGCAAAAGTAAAATGTACTTGAGAGCAAGCTCGAGCTTAAGTGCTTACTCATGCAATTTACATGAGTGCTAAGATTTAGGGCGGTGCGGATCAGGTCGCCTCACCTCACAGCGAGGGTCGGAACGTCTCATACTCTGGGACGGGCGCTTCCTGCGAGGGAAGCAGATTACATTTATACTTAGTGCTTTTATTTCTTTCGAATTGCTTTATTGATTTAGTTTATAACCCTGATATGCCAATAAACTTGGTAAAGAAGGCATTAAGTCCTCCATTTGTACTTACTTTGTGTATTGTGCATTAAAGTTAAAAATAACTTTGCTTCCTAACTCCTTCCCGTAGAACTTTCCTTGATATTATCGCACTAGTGCCACGTCTAAGCAAGCTCCTCAATGACCACTTCAGCAAGTGTGCAATACATTTAGACTCTTTCTTAGGGAAGATCAGGGTCGTCCAAGAATAAAGAAGAGATTTGACAGATTGGTACAGCAGTTCTAACATGACGTCAAAGTGACAAAGTACTAAAGTGTGCAGTGGGCCTAACATGCTGCCACGGGAACTAGCCTTAAATTCGTCAAACGGGAACTAGTGTCAAATATTATAATTAAATTATTAAAATGATAGCCACCCAGGGTTTAAGGTGCTTAGTAATAAAAGGACTCAAGTGACACACAACACACTTTAATTTTAAACCTTAACTCCTTGTTCTTACGTTCGAATATGGTATAGACGAATTAAAGTCCCAAGCCTATGTCAAAATCTTGTCCTGTGGCAGCGTTGGCCCACCAGTAGCGAAGCGTGTATCCAACCCGATTCCCAGCGGCTTCTCTTAAAATTCCTATGCATGCGTAGTGTATACAAACAAAACGTAAAACAGATAGTAACCCGGTATAATATAGCTTTACCTACCTGTTTCTATCTATCATCCAATACGATGCATAAACAAAACGCACTAACGCCGCAACTCACATTTGATTTAACAAGCCGAAATCTTTCGCAGGACTATCACACATTCACTCATATTACTAGAAAGTAACACTTATAATATATTCGTACACAAAACACACACAATATTACATTTCACTGCGCTCGAACTTACACCCACAATGAAAACCTCCATACAAGCCGGTGTCCCGACGCCGGACTTTACACTAATACATTGATACATTTTCCTACCACATCAAGCACAGCAGCGCCACAAGACACCACGTGAAACTAAACAAAATCATACCAAATAGTTTTACAATTCTGACATTTTACACCGGCTTATTTCATGCAATTTTAATCTTTAAGATCATGCATTAACTTTATTTTTCCAAGAACACTCCAAAATGGCGCTGGTGTCGCGCAGGAGCGATCGCTTAACATAATGTTGCATCCAGTGAAGCCAGCCCCTCAGTTTTAACTGAAAATCTACTGTTTTTCGGAAATCCTCTCCGGTTTTAGATGAGGCCTCGAAATCTACAGTTTTTTTTATAAGATGCGTCAACTATTTTATTTGCTAAGTAACGTTAACGTAAGAGTTTCAATACTAGCTTTTAAAATAGTACTCATGTTATTTAAAATAATGTATAAATTTTATTAAAACTGATAATTTTTCATGATATTCCCTTCCGAAAATATATTCTATTTACTAACATTATTAAATAATAAAAAGATAAAACTGTAGATTTACTGTTTTTCAATTTGATATTTTCAGTTTTCTACAGTTTTTTTCTGGCATATCTACAGTTTAGCTCAATGCTGTGGTTGGCAATATGCACTGATTGCATCATTTTTTCACTAAGCTATTAATTTCGCGTTCGCCCGCGCCAAAATACACGGTGTTGTTTTAAGTTTTTGTTAATTTGTGTTATTATTGTGTTTTATGAGACTTGACTAGTGAAATTTAGCTCGCTAACTGTTCTGTAATTGTCGTAGTGACTAGTGTGGTTGTAAATGTTGGATTATTGTTTGTTATTCGGCGTAAGTTTCGTGGCGGCAACGAAGGTTTGTACCTACTTTTCAAGTTAGGTTTTGTTTGCTTTTATCTATTTAGGTTATTTTCGTGTTATTTTTTTTTTATTCATCTGTACTCAAAGTACAAATGACTGTATTAGTTCAAATCGTGTTGTCTTATAGATTACCTGCCTAATGAACTAACATGTTTTTCAATATTATCATTTGAAAATAAAAAACATGTCATTAAAGTTAGGACGTGCTCGCCCAAATATAACAATTGATAATAGGCGTAGGGATGGATTCTTTAAACACTTTCACATCGAATTATATGATAAATACAATTGGCTGACTGGTAGCTGTAAATTAAACAAATTGTTTTGTTTTCCATGTTTGTTTTTTTCCGATTCTAGCAGTGTTTGGAATCGAACTGGTTTTGCAGATATCAATAATTTATGTAATTCAGCTAGGAAACATGTCCAAAGCGAGAAGCATATACCGAGTCGTATATTATTACATGAATTTGGTAACAGTAGAATAAAAACTTTTTTTGGTAATAATTTTGAGGAAGCAATCGTAAAGTGGAACGTAATCGAAATTTAATGAAACGTTTTACGGTCGTTCTACTAGGAAAGCAAGAATTGCCTTTCCGCGCTGAGAAAAACGATTCGGATAATCGTGGTAATTATAATAGAGACTTTGTTATATTTAAGTAAGTACGACCCCGTAATGGAATCACATTTTGAACAGTGTTCGTCAATTTCGCATCCAGTTTTTTCTGGTTTATTGGGAGACATTCAAAATGATCTCATAAACTGCGTGGCGTCGGTGATTTTAGACGAGATTAAGTGTGATGTCAGTAAGGCAAAATTCGTGTCTGTCATGACTCATGATTGACGAAACTCCAGATGTTAGTCGCAGAGAGCAGTTTAGTGTTATATTTCGATATTTGACTGAGTCAGGGCTCGAGGAGAGGTTTATTGGGTTTTTCGACGTTAGCGAGAGGCGTACTGCGAATGTGTTGGCTTCAAAATTGTTAGATATTCTTGACCAATATCGGTGCAAAGATAAACTTATAGGTCAAACGTATGACGGTGCTGCAGTCATGTCGGGAGAGCACGGCGGGGTTCAGGCGCTGGTTCGCAATGAGTGCCCTCAGGCGCATTTCGTTCCGTGTTATGCACATGTTCTCAATTTGGTTTTGACTATGTAGATCGTTAGAAAACGTTTCGGAATTAAAATCGTTTTTGGCCATATTATTGGCTTGTTCGACTTTTTAACAAGTCATCAAAGCGATCAAATCTATTTAAACAGATTTCCGATCGTTGCATGCCCGGAGTGGCAGAAACGCGGTGGCATTATCATTCACGTATTATTAATGTAATATTTAATTGCAGGTTAGAAATGATTGAGACCTTCAACCATATTTTGGATGATCCGCAATCATGGGACGCCGATTCAACTTCATTATCCGAAGCGTTTGTGAGTAAGTTAGAAAACATGTAATTTTGTTTTCTCTTGCATGTTTTCTCCGATATTTTTGCTACGACTGACATTCTTTTTGCTTTATTGCAGAGCAAACAAGTTGACTTAGAAGTTGCAATCAGGGAAATCGATTGATTTCGATCTTGGCTTTCTGAAGAGTTATTGAATCAATTTGATTCAATTTACGGCAGCACTCAGGAGTCCTGCGAGCCACCGCGGCGTCGCCGGCGACTTAATATGGACATCGACTTGAAAACTCAACATATTTGATTGCACTGCTTTGAAAAACGAACTAAAAGTTTTGTTCAGTTCTTCTAGTATTAACACTTTGGACGCATACGATCTTTACTTATATCTAAGTAATTCTGCTTTGAGTGGAACTTTTCCTCAGCTTTTGATTTTAAGTCAGATTTTTTTGACTCTGTCTGTGTCGGTGGCTTTCGCTGAAAGGTCGTTCTCGGCCTTGAAGCAAATTCATACATACACACGCAATAGTCAAAACGAAGCGAGACTGTCTAATCTGGGGGTAGTTACCATTGAAAAACATTTACTTTAATAAAATTCAAAAGAAAAACCATTTCCATGATAACGTTTTAGATCATTTTGTTTAAAAAAACCGCAGAATTATTCTTGAATATAAATAAGTATCGAATTATTTTTGTTATTTTTAGACATCAATTTACCAAATGAAACTATTTAACATCTAGTGGATTTTTATTTCTTTGGGCAAAGCATTGCTGTTCTATGTATAAAAAAAGGTCAGCGTGAAAATCACGTGTTAAGTCCGCCTGTTGTACACCTATGATTTAAATGTACTGTTCCGTGTTCTGTTTTTTTTTGTGTTCAATAAAGAGTATTTGTATTGTATTTTATTGTGAAAAGGTCAAAGAGTGTAAAGGTCACCAGAGACACCCGCGCTAATATCATTCGTCAGTTTACCATATTAAAAGAATATTATTAGAGCTTCCACTTTCTTTTTAAGATGCATACATTTCTTCACAGATTTAGGACAGCGGTATAAAAAGTTAAATACCGCCGCTTCTCAAAACCAGGTACTATTGAGTTTAACAAAGGAACATCTTACTTTTCTATTCTTTAACCCATTCAAATTCACAAGCAGAAATCAAAGAGCGAAACTTGTCAGGTAGCCGGACCTTGATATCTTTATTATGCAGACTTACTAAATGTCTAGCGAGGCCTGGGGCTTCGCTTTGAGCCTTCAGACCTTTCCTCGGCCATTTATTGAGCCCGTAGCTATAAATACAGGTTCGAGGCCTTTGTGGTGGCAAGCGAATGACTTTGACCGCGATGGAAAGATAAAGCATGGTAAATAATTAATCGTAATATTAGGCAAGAGCATGTCGGACCATGCTCAGTGTAACTGTTACTACAAAAACAAAAAAAAACTTGAAACATGTATAAGTCATGATAGTTTTCCTTTAAATTTCGGTATATTCATTTAAGATGTTTTTCCGATTTTTATTACTATTAGTTTTAGGTGGGGGGGGATAGACACAAGTAACTCTATTTCAAGATTAACTTTACAGTAAAATCTTGAATACCGGTGTAATTAAAATGTACAACTATGCCAAACTAAGAGTACAGCAGCTATTATAGTACGATACTAACAATCTCCGAGTAAAACCGCGAACAGACGAACAGACAGACATGGCGAAACTAAAAGGGTTTCTTGAGTTCGGAACCCTATATTATGAATTTTGTATAACAAAGTGATTAAAAATGGCATTAGACACATGTGAAGCAAGGTACTTGTAATTCGATAGGCAAGAAGTTTCTCTTCTCGAATTATAATATCAGAGTTCTCGAGAGAGTATCGTTTGAGAGTTATCAACATAATTAGTTTTTGAATTAAATTACATAACTTTGTTGTTATAACTGTGTCCCATGGGTGGTTTTGCTAGTGATTCTACTTGTGTGAGGTTGCCCTAAGCATTCATTTATTTATTTTCGTGTATCAACGCTTTTAATTTGGGAAATCACATTTATTTGAACCTGGCAACCACACGGCAAGTCAACGTAGAAACTGTTATTTCTGACGTGTCTTCAGACTGGCAAGACAGCTTCAGTATACAAACACGACTATTTGTGATTTACACATAAGAGAATTTTTATTATACACGTCAAAACGGTACTTTATTTTTTTATTGTGGCCGTTCTTTATCAAATCTCTTTACATCAAAGTCGTGTATAAAATAAATATTTCAGGAGGTTCATTACTCACTCAAGTTATTATGACATTACTATGCAGTTCTGTTTACGCTCAAAGAAAAGGACAGAGCTCTGTCCTTTACGCTCGCCGTAAAATGAACTATGCATAGTTATAATAACCCCCCAGTTCGGGGAACGTAAGTGACAGTAATCTGAGGCCGGGGCCAATCGTGGGCTTATAACACATTATCAGATTTGAGAGGCGATGCGGGCTGGGCTATGCCAATAGCGGAGGAAAACCACTCAATTATTTAACGACACGTTAGCCTAGTTAGTAGTGACCCTGTCTTTGAAGCTAGCGGCCCCGGGTTAAAAACCAGCAAAGGACAGATATTTGTTCCCGAGCCTCTATATAAGTAAATTTATCGTTGTCTAGTATCCATAGTACAAGCCTAGAGCTTAGTTTGGGGCTAGCTCAATTTGTGTGACATTGTCCCCGAAATTATTGTTAGTGGGGCATTTCTTAGAAAGTTTGTACCTAGTTAAGGACTAAAATGAAGAGACGTTAAGTTTTCCGCTGAATTACGAAAATTTGTCGTTCATTTACTACTCAACGTCAATTAAAAGTATCTTAAATTCAATAAATGAAGCAGATGCTTGCACTTTCTAAAGGATTTTTGTCTGAGATACCACCATTTGTCTTATTGTAGCTAATTTACGTAACTCAGCGGAAAAGTTAACGTTTCTTAATTTTAGTGTTTAACTAAGTACAAACTTTCTTAGAAAGCTCATTAAAGATTCAGTTTCAGTCACATCTGTAATGGTGCTTATAAATGATGACATAAACCTACTTGCGGTAACGTTTCAAGTCGCATAGGAACAAAGTGACAGCATGTGACAAGGAAACATACAATTTAATGAACGTTTGTGCAACTTGACCACAGATTTAGACTAAGAACCTTTAAATTATATTTATGGAGATTGCAGAGCAAACATTACATCACTACCGTTTTTAATAATGAGTAAGCTGTGGGCAAAGTCGCCACAGAGTGGAAGCCCAACAACTCAAGACGGAAACGCGGCAGACCTCGTCGGCGATGGCGGGATGAGATAGATTTCTTTTTGAATTACTGGAAAAGACTACTAAGAACAGGGAAACGTGGAAAAAGTAGGGGGAGACCTATGCCCAGCAGTAGGACACACCAGGCTTTTAATAATAGTAATAATTATTATTATGTATCATACAAAATGTGGTTACAGAATTATCAACAAGTTTAGAGTTGTTGGTATTCTGTGGCTCTGCCTACCCCACTCTGGGAATAAAGGCGTGACGTTATGTATGTATGTATCATACTCACATCCTTGAGACCAACGATATAACATATAAACAGGAAGTAGATATGTTACTGCGGCGCTCAAGTTGAGGATTAATAAAAGACCCAATTAACCACTCTTGCTCTTGTTTATGCCAAAAGAGTAAACGATAGCTGTCTCTCTTACTCTCGTGTTTTCCGTATCTGTCCATCATTAATTAGTGAAACAATTCAATCTGTTGAGTTTGTTCATTTTCAAACGCAATATACTAGGAACGTAACATATTTACACTCGGTAATATAATTACTTGAGACCTAACGAAATAACGAAAGGCACCCACTTTAGTCCGCCATTACACTTCTATTAGAAATTTTACAGCAAGAAAAGCAAAAACTACATTCTGGTTCGGTTTGCATGCTTCCATCTTGCCTCCTCCTGGCCCGCTTCATCCATCACCTTCAAATCCTCGTCGGCATCGACGCGCCATCAATCGGAGTCTGGCGCGGACCGCGGCCGCTAAGTCGCCGGATGCTTTTAACTAAGTGATTCGAGCACTCCGGATGGGTTGATAACGACTCAAGTATGTTGAACTATTTTATTGATTTGGGTCTGACTTAACAAATCTCGCATAAAAACTTATGAATACATTTCAGCTGCTTCCTAGTCATTTACATCACCAAAGATAAGCAGGGCTAAATTGTGAAATTATCTGACAGATAGATCTTAACTTACTAACCTTTTCAACGCTGTGTTAAATACAAAACTAGAGCGAATGTCAACTTTGCCTTTCAGATACTCTGGTCTATTTTGCGCTGTCAACTATAATGAAATATTCGTCATCCGTCAATGACGTTGAAAAGGTTGATTGATAAAAATTTGCGACTGATATCATCGTCATTAAATTTGTAAATCACTTTACTATTTTTGTATGATGACAATAACTTTTTTGTTTTACTTTTTTGTTCGACACCAACATCTTTTGAACGATTTTTGGGTTGACATTTTTAAAATAAATATCAGGGGACAATCTCACACATATTAACCTAGTCTCAAACTAAGCTCTAGGCTTGTACTGTGGGTACTAGACAACGATAAACATACTTATATAGAGAAATAAATACTTAAATACATAGAAAACATCCAAGACTCAGGAACGAATATTCACACAAATATCTGCCCTTACCAGGATTTGAACCCAAGACGGCTGGCTTCGGAGGCAGGGTCACTCCCAACTAGGCCACCGTGTCGTCAAGCTTAGCCGTACCGTGTTATCGTTTAGCTTGATAAATCGTCTAAATAAACACAAGCTATCTATTAGGCACTGTATTATAAACCCCCTAAAACCTCTTTGGGATTTTGTACATAATATTATTGTCTAGGGGACTCGGTTTCTGAAGGAGAAAGTATCAAAACTTTTGTAAAGTGGTTGTCTTATATTTATATGGACAAGTAATTATATTTGTACTTGTTATTTATTTGTCTTTGAAATAATTATGAGTACAGAAATAAATCCTGCTTAACTACGCAGGCTATTTTTGTATTATATTCATTGTTTTATATAATGCTATAGGTTAAATATTATCATTGCCACAAGTAAGTAATGTGACATGTGAGAAAAACTCTGAATAAACATTTGATACCATTTTTAACCTTTTACAGTATTTTATTTTAGAAAGCAATAAATACTCCATTTATTGAAGACGTAAAATATTTGATTTCCCTAATGTCTATTTAGTGAAACTCTCAATTCATTTATTTTATATTAGTTGAAGGTTAATTTACTTACGTTGAAAATGGGAGGCTTATTTTGACCGAGGCAAGGATAATTAAGTCGTGGCGAGCAAAATGCTAAATAAATTAAGTAGGTGCCTAGTGAATTTTAAAGTGGGTATGCAAAAATTAAGAACCTGATAAGGTTACAAATACCTAGATGAGAAAAAGCAGCTAAGGTAAGAACCCTCCAAAAATACTCATATATTCTGAGAGCGCAGAAATTTGATGGATGCGTGGCACCAAACCGACTCTCCTAGAGATCCTCTAGGAAGACCTTAGTCCAGCAGTGGACGTCTCTAGGTGAATCCAGGACATTGAATATTGATTAAAAGACTACCATAAAATAGTTATCCCTTCATTATCGTTATGGCAAATAAAATTATGTCATACTAGCAACCCGCCAGCGGCTTCACCCACTGCATTTTTTTTTCTTAACATTTATTTTTTTATTTTTGTAAAAAATATATTATTTTTATAATAAAAAGTATTCTTTCTTACTTCTAGTACGTCCCAAAATATGTGTACAAAGTTTCATGATGATTCGTCAAGTAGTTTTTGCGTGAAAGCGTAACAAACATCCACGCTTTCACATTTATAATATTAGTAAGGATGAAATTCGGGCAAGTGAAATTATTGCATATGTAATTCGGTCAAACGATAGAGACCCCATAAAATGTCCTAACATCAACACAATCTATCACATTTATAATATAAGTCAGAGTCGCATTAGTAAGATCATCTAAAGCGTTACTACAACCAATGATCCTACCTTTCACACTCACGTAACGTATGTTAATCCCACGTCTTAACGCAAGAGGAGCTTTAAGATGCCAATTAAAATTCCTTCCTCACTTGCCATCCTCGGTTAAGGAGCCATCAACTCCTCATGGAGCCCGCTCAGCGTACATATCAAGGAAGCTTGGCACTCTACCTCCTTATAGTTATAAGGGTGTATCTACAATTCCAATGTCGAAGCAAATTTAATTTTCCTCGGTTATTATCAAGGTTGTGAATTCTTTGAGGATTGTATAACAGACTCCCTTTTATCTAGGAAGGTAGCATTGTTCCGATGTAATCTGATGCAGGGAATGCCAGTATGTAAACAGAGGCACGCGCCTCGTTTACATTACCTGAGGAATTTAGGGCGGCGACGTGCTGCAGAAAAACTATGCGACGCTTCTACCACGGGGCTAGGAGCTAACTGTTGCAATGGTGAGATGCAACCCTTAAGAAGGTTAGTAGGAAAATTGTGTATCTAATGTTGTAGTTGGTAAAAATGTGATCAAAAAGAGGGAGAGAAATACCTGTTGATGTGAACAACAACATATTAAATTGTAATAAAAATCGCCAAAATAACTGTTACTTAGTCTGTGTAGTAGCTCTTATTATAAATGAAAATGTGGGAATATTGATGCACAAAGAAAAGAAACCGTAAAAAATAAGAGACTTTTTATATTATTATAGACATGTTTTTAATAGGCTTCATTTTATCCAAAGCAAAAAAAACAAAATCAAACAAGTTTTTATCGTTTAGGACCAACGTTTATCACAGAATTTGTAGAATATATCTAGTTTATATTTATATAAGTAGGTAGTGACAAGGGTAACTCATCACATCATCTAATTTATTATTTTCATCGAACGCTATTTTCTGCTGAAATCATAATGTTTTCAGAGTATCTTTAACATTGATTACGTAGGTACGTTAGGTTAGGTTACATGTTAAAGATACTCTGAAAACATTATGGTTTCAGCAGAAAATAGCGTACGATGAAATAAATTCGATGAAAGGTGTTTCGATGGGTTCTCTGCCTTTTCGCCGACAAATCTTTGTCAAATGCATCGTTTCGCACCTATTCATTACAGAATCTTTATACAACTTACCTTACCTAACCTAAAGGGTTCTACACGATGGTCCTGAAATAAATCTAGAATTATTTACAGTTTCGAAAAAAAAAACGCGTGTTGTCAAATGATATGTAAAAAAAAATCACAGAACAATGTCACACAAATTGACCTAGTCCCAAACTAAGCTCTAGGCTTGTACTATGGGTACTAGACAACGATAAACTTACTTACATAGAGAAATATATACTTAAATACATAGAAAACATCCAAGACTCAGAAACAAATATACTCGTGCTTGTCACACAAATATCTGCCCTTACCGGGATTTGAACCCAGGACCCCTAGCTTCGAAGGCAGCTTAGGGTCACTCCCAACTAGGCTAGCGTGTCGTCAAAGATATGTTTGTGAAATGAATCATTTGTAAACCTTTGGTTATGAAGTGAAAGGATCCAGGTTCGATGACATTATAGATACCCAGTGAAAAGACCTTTTGCTGTAAATATTGCCTCGTAGTAGGGGTGAGCCAGTAAACTAGCAGTGTTAAAGCGACAGCCATTAGCACTACCTCACTCGCACCGCCTCCTGCAGCCACGGACTCCGCGTTCCTGCGCGAGGCTGCTCCTGTGTTTTATAATTAGCAACGTACTGATTTATTAAGAACCACTTTAAGGCAAATGTAGAGGAGATGAAACTGCTTCAATCTGTCACTATTAATAGAATCATTATGAACTTGTGTTTTTCAATGTTTGGTGATTAAAACTATAATATTTTAAAGTCCTACGAGTATTTATACAACCAATAGGTTTCATCTTCTGGTGTTAAATAACTAAATTAGACTTACATAACCATTAAACAGATAACATTCCACGATACGAGAAAATTGGCGACAGCGAAGTCAGGGACTATTTGCCATAATATTTGAAATCACTTAATTTTTTTCTGTACAAAAAGCAAAACACGTTATTTGTTAAACAAGCCGGTACTATGGTTTATATCTACAAATTTATTTGAACGTAAAAAGTTTTATCTTTAACATTTCCAGAGTATGAGTCAGTTTTACGAACCTCTATTATTATAGATATTTGCCTAATTCATATAAATTACATTTGGGATCGAAGCCCCGCCGAGAAACATCATGTATCCCGCAAAAACTTTGATCGCATTTTGCCTTCCCGAGCAATCACACAGAGACAGTGACACGGTCAACTAACGGCCGAACCCTATATTTTAACCGCGGACAGATAGCCTTACTTTGGATTAAAATTTGACACATTTTGTATGGGCAAATGTCAAATTTCAACCCGAAGTAAGCCTTATCTATCCGCCGTTTGAATATAGGGTTCGGCCGTTAGTGGTCGTTGAAGAGTCTTTCGATAGATCCATAAAGTAGCATGTGGTTCATCCGCAAAACTAGAATAATTACAATCGGAGCAACTATACCCTTAGGGCCACTATCCCAGGTTTACTCTAGACCTAGCTACCTATGAACGATCCTGACTAAACCATCTTTCATAAAAAAATACCACGTCTGAATTAGTTCATTCGTTTGAAAGCTTTAAAACCATAGATACACATAACTTTTGCACTTACAAGACCCCTTTTTGTGTTAGGGGTTAAAACACATGCACAGAATATCTAAATATCTAAATTTAAAAAAAGCTGTTGTTCAGTATGTGGTTGGTGGGATGACCAACGATTACTCTTTGAAAATTTCCAACTCGCTGGTTTTTCCTAAATTAAAACGTCTCAATTGGTCTCAGAATGCGAAGGAAGATAATTATTTTGAACCCGAACTCACAAAGTTGCTAACTTTCTTGTTTCCTTTTAATTTCGAGCAATTTAAACAATATTGGATGTGAACTTTCTCAATGAATGAACGCAGAAGTTTTACATAATATAAATGTGGTTTATTGACCTGTAACATAAATATCACGGGACAACATGCCATGCTTTTGACGTGTTATGGCATTGTTTTAATATCGGATGTGATTAAAACACTACTTATACGAAAAAAAGAAACTATACAACATGAAACAACTGTACACTTATACGACATGTCTCCTTATTAAGAAAATTTTAACTAAGAAAATACACTCTCAAATTACATTTACAAAACGAACTTTTAAGAAACACAGACAAAATTAAGCTCTTAAGAGTTAAGACACAGAACTGGATACGGGAAAAGGAACATCATGTCCGAGGGAGCGCAGTTAAACAACGAACTACCAAGTGAAGTGAAAAACTGCAACTCTATAGATATTTTTAAAACTAAATGAAAAAAAAATATTGGTGATAAATGTTTCGATTAGTTAGAATCCGTTAATTTTAAGGCATTGTATAGATTAAGCTCATTATAAGGGAACTTTTGTCCTTAATGAGTAATAAAGATCTTTAAACCTAAACCTAAACCTATTACTGTCAAGTAAATACCAGCTATCAAAACGTTGACAATACAATAACATGTCAAAGGCAATGAGGTTTTGCCATGTAGAATCTCAGTAAGTCTCTTCTTGGTAAGAAAAATAAGTTAAAATGTACATTTCTTCGTCTTTTAAACACAGTATTGACCTTATAGTATACTGCCTTGGGGAGCCCATGGTTTCCTATAAGTTTAATTGGACATAATATCTTTTTTCACATTTTTTTTTATCGCTGAAACCGTAAAAATATATTTTTCCAGTAAATAGGCCACATGAGCACTTTTGCACGTCAAAAATCTCCTATCGCTTCCCAAGAAGAGTAGGTATTAGAAACGTACACGCTTAAATAGGACTTAGTGGTGGTAGGACCCTGTGCAGGGTCCGTCCGGATCGCTACCACCATCTTATCCATTAACCACTCGCCCAAGCAACAGTGTTCGCATTGTTGTGTTCCGGTGTGGGGATAAGACAACCGGTGAAATTACTAGCATAGAGGCATTTCATCTTAGTCCTCAGGGTTGGCAACGCATTTGAGGTCTTGGGATTATAGTCTTGAGAATTCAAATGTCTATGGGTCTCAGATTCCACTTACCATCAGGTGGCCTGAGTGCTCGGGTGCCTTCTCCTTAACATAAAAAAAAAAAAAAAGTTACTACTGAGAATGCGGAAACAGTATTTAAACCCACTAAACTTTGCTTAAGAGCTGCGCGCTAAAACCGCAACCACCATAATACTACACCACACAAGGCAGCGACACTTTAGTTGCAAGACAAACGATATCGTTAAATGTACACATAAAAAGATAAAATATGTTTGGCGCATGCAGCAAAGAGGCTTTATTTTAATTTGTTTAAGTTTACTTTGTTTTATATTGCTATTCAATATCACGTTGCGTTGCATTAGATTTTAATAAAATAAGTGAATAAGAGATACTACAACGTTTGTTTTCGGCTCGTTCTATTTTGTGCGACTGACTGGTAGTAAAGGCCAAAAGATCATAATTCCGCTATTTGTGGGTGGATCAACTTTTCATTGTAGTTATGTCCTGTGAGCCAGGAGACAACAGTGATAGACTTTCTTAGAAAAATGGTTTAAACGACTTGATATGCTTAAAAGAAAACCTGAGAGATGGTGGATTTATATACCTTAAAATCATGGTTTTAAAAGAATGAGGCAAGACACGTTACCATCTCAACGAGGTTAAAAAAATAAGTTAAAGATGTACTTGTACTTGTTTTTGTTACAAAAATAATAATACGATAATAATAAAATTAAGACGAAATATATTAGTGAAATATAGGCCCAGGACAACATAATTTTGTTGGTGGGATTCATTAGACTATTTTGTAACTTAACTGTAGGATTCGAAGTTCCGGTGCGTTTGTCGACACATCAGCTGACACGGCGCACTGCTGATCCGGATAACAAACACATTCTGGAAACTTGACGTACTTCAGAGTGTGCCAAATACTATTTTTTTGTCCAATTTGTACAAAAACCGAGTAACGTGGTACATATTTCAATTTGGGTAGAAATCTTTAAACAATGTTGGTTAACTGGAGAACTTTGAACCTTTAGTTATTTTTAATATATACGAGTATCTCTCATAATTTTATAGCGATGATTAAGTTTTAAATTAAAGTTTATTATATTATGAATATTGTAGATGGTGTAAATTCCTATGTTTTCATTTATTACTACAGAGTAATATAACAATGTTCAGATTGTACATTCAAATACCGTAACAGGGTTGTAACTACGAGATAATTTGTTCAAATACAATATAATAAATGAATAAATAAACTTGAATTAAATTAAATTAAATTAAGGACTTCAATGCAAAACATAATTATGATTCAAAATGCTAACCTACTTAACCGACCTTTATAATAACTATTTTGAAAGTGACAAGAAAAACACTTGCTTTTTCTTTTTTTTAATGTTTAATGGTATTATAATTCCAAGAGCACCTAAACAAAACGTGTAAAAAGAGCCGCTAGCCTCGTGGGACGGGATCGCTGTTAATGGTAAAATGTAAGGATGCAGCATCTAGAAATAGAAAGCATTAAATAAAGGGATATTGTAATGGAACTGGTCTCCGAGGACCCACTCGATCAGAGCTTACGAAGATGCTTTAAAGTTTTTGTTGTGTGTATTTTAATATATTAAGTATTCGCCTTGGGATCCCTTTGAGACGCATAATGTTTGTATATTATGATTGTTCGTTTATTTGATAGTTAGTCTGCTCGCCTAGCGTCCATTTAGGCAGAAGAAACAGAATTTTTAAACAGCTATTCGCGGTGGCTATTGTACTTCTAAAAACAGTAATAATTAGATATAAGCACTGTAGAATGTATTTTTCTTTTTGTTGTTTAACTAGAAGGGAGAAGCGAATGCAATGTATGCTGTCTCGCAAAACCAATTCGCGGGTGGGATAATATCTTGCAATACAATGTGTACATTTTGAAAATGGATTCGAAAAAAATATTTTTCTATGTCTATCTCTATTGTGTAGATTAGTTAGGTTAGGATAGTTTTTATAATAATTAAAAAAAATATTAATTTCAATCGTAATATTAAACTCTTTTCAATGAAACGATTTTTAACCAAACCATCATAGGAAAAGCAATCAAAAATTTTATACCCTACCATTGTTGAAAAACTGTTGTTAAAAAAGGTAAACGGCCACTTGTTTTGGGTGTAGGTGCGCCTCTAATTCCAAGGTTTTAAATGCGTTGACTACACTTACAACTAACGATTGACTGAAAAAAAATGTCTCACAGTTACTGCTGATGCGCGCGAAAATAATAGTTCGCCGTACAGCGATGCGCGGCGCAGAGACTTTTCCACTGCCAAAGCATCATTGACTTTGACCGTGTTGAAATAAGATCGAAATTCATAGGTAATTTAAACTGCATTATCTGATGCCTCTAGAGATGGGCAAATATTTTTTTTACTAGGGGCTACAAAAACGTAAGAAATCGTTCGGGACTAAAGTTTTATTTCTATTTTTATTTTCGTTCTTAAAACTAGACTAGGTACTACTATAGTGTTACTATGTTAGTTTAATTTTCGTATCTTATTACATCTGTTCTTGACGACGATTAAAGGAACTTTAAAATGGGCGGCTGGCTCACGGGCAATAGTTTTCCCACGCCTGTAATATAGAATAAATTAACAAACTTAGGTGGAAAGCCTCTTTTTTAAACATTTCATTTGTCTCAGAGTTATCACACGAGGAAGTAAATAGAGTATAAAAATATTTATACTTACCTATTGATGGTACAAGAAAAGCACGTCCAATGAAGTAGCGATACGTTCTTCTGCCAAGATCCAAAAGTTATATTATTATAGCTTTTCTCTCAGCTTACACTAAACTATATAGCTATGTCATGAGCAAGGCTCGGATTTTTGATCGCACGGTAAGATGAAAAAAAGTTATGGAGTCGATATTAAAATTGAAACTTTAATCATATTTATACTCATACTCACTCATATTCTAAGTTTCGTCTTTTATATTTATCATGCTGTAACTATTTCAACTTAATTACGTATTCAGTTTTACATACTATATTGTTGCGATAGACGTTTATCAAGCTGGCCAGCCGCTTTCTCAAGATTAATTTATTTACATTATCAAGATTTTGAAACATTAATTCTTGTAGCTACATGCTTTATGGATATTACAAACTATATAGGAGCTTACTTAATGTTCATATTATTAATTATTATTTGGTCCATAATATAATAAACATGGCGAGGCATTTCATATTTTTATATATAGTGTAATCATTTAGTGTTATTTAAATTAATGAGTACGAGTATGAATACGACTAAAGTTTCAAATTCTAATATCGACTCCATGATTTTCTTTCATCTTACCGTGCGATGAAAAAACCGAGCCCTGGTCATGAGAACTCCCCAGATGATCTTTCGAGAGTATTACGGAATTTATTCCATCCCAAAAACTCTTTCAATCCTCTTGGACTCTGTACTTGTATAAGTTTACTTTCACGTTTATAATATTCCCTTTTCTACTTTAACGAGTTGGTTTAGTTCCGACCTCTACTTCTTCAGTTCGAAGAATACTTTGACTTACAAACTCAAATAGCTGGTTAACAAAGTTATTACAATAGTTAAAAGCGCCGTCAAACTTGCTCAACTTCGGATAAACTAACTCTGAAATAAATGCCGTACTTAAAACTTTCGTTCGGTCGTCTTCAGACTTCAATCCGTGCTAGTCATAGGGAAATGGAATGTTTATTCGTTTTCTTTGGTAGTTTGGTATTTGAATTCATTAGATTTTTATGAGTGTACGTTATGAACTTTTGAGTTACCATCGTACTCTTCGATGATGTTCAGTTTTAGATTCGTATACATATTCCTTACTGTTGTGCTCTAGTGGTGAGGGTGAGACGGGACTATATTTTTTATCACAATGTGGTTTAGGTTTGTTATATTTTTATTATTTGTTTAGTCATAACGTATTTTTCAAGAAACTGTTACTTTCTAAGAACTATAAACAATCAAACCTAACCTAACGCAATTTCATCTACACGTAAAATATTTAAGATACACTAAAAAGTTTACGGTTCCAGTGACAAAAAAATGATGACTGCGAATAATTAAATGAATAAAAAATAATATCACCGGACAATCTCACACAAATTGACCTAGTCACAAACTAAGCTCTAGGCTAGTACTATGGGTACTAGACAACGATAAACTTACTTATATAGAGAAATACATAGAAAACATCCAAGACTCAGGAACAAATACTCGTGCTCATCACATAAATATCTGCCCTTACCGGGATTTGAACCCAGGAACCCTAACTTCGAAGGCAGGGTCACTACCAAAGAGGCTAGCTTGTCGTTAAATAGTTATGACAACAAAGTTGTCAACAAAGTAATAATAGGGCGTTTTCCAAAAAAAGTGTACATCGTTAAGGACAAAGTTAAGAAAATTTATCTTTTTGCATTTCGTCACGAAAATTAGCCATGCATTTAGATTCGTTAATTTTCGTGACAAAACAGAATAAGATAAATTTTCTTAATTTTGTCTTTAACGATGTACACTTTTTTTGGAAAACGCCCAATAATCAAAAACTGGGAAACGACGGGCTTCGAATAGGAATTTGTTATTTTGGTCTCGATAAATACTTGTAGATAAGGTCCACTTTTTGACGAAGCCCGTGCAGAGGCCTAACGGAGCCTTAAGGCTCCGCGGGGCAGTCTTTGAGAATAGCTGGAGTAAAAAATAAACGAACTATTTATCCCTGATTAACTACAAAATTTGACGACACGCTAGCCTAGTTGGTAGTGACCCTGCCTTCGAAGCTAGGGGTCCTGGGTTCAAGTCCCGGTAAGGGTAGATATCTGTGTGATGAGCACGAGTATTTGTTTCTGAGTCTTGGATGTTTTCTATGTATTTAAGTATATGTTTCTCTATATATGTAAGTTTATCGTTGTCTAGTAAACATAGTACAAGCCTAGAGCTAAGTTAGGGAGTTGGTCAATATGAGTAACGTTGTCCAGGGATATTTATTATTTATTTGGCCAATAGCCAATTTGATTCGCACACGTAGGGTACCTTCTTGCATAACATGGGAGCCTTCTTTAATTTTAAAGTATTTTAATTATTTATTTATTTGTCAAAGTGTAGGATGTCCCAAAATTTACACAGAATTTACCATACTATTTTGGGACACCCTTGAGAAATAGGTACACACTTTGTGAAAACTTTGTTCGGGGATCAGAAAGTGGTTAAAAAGTGAAACTCTGGTTTTCAAAATTCAACATGCGTGTACTCGCTAGACGTGTGATACAAGGAAGAAGGAATGACAGACAAAAATTTGACATAAGACCTTTGCATGCAATTTTAAAGGCTATCAAGTTCACATGCGACGCTTTGCTCGTCACAAACAGGAAGGCGCGCACGGCTGATGCGCAGCTGCACTGAGACTTGAACATGCCCCGGGTGTTGAAAGCTTGCATTTCAACCAGACATGCTTGAGATTGGAAGAGGGCAGATCTTGCTGAACGAGCGACGTACTGTTCCGGTGGCGGTTTTTATATCCGCAACTCTGCTGATGCCATCGGAACCAGGGTAGATGGCTATGACGCGGCCCAGCATCCACTTTAATGGAGGAAGGTTGTCGTCCTTGACTAGAACCATGGTATCGAGCTTTAAAGCTTCTTGGTTTGTACGCCATTTGGTCCTGACTTGGAGCTGAGATACGTACTCCTTACTCCATCTAGCCCAGAAATGCTGACGAAGTTGCACGATTCGTTGGTACCGAGTCAGATAGCGTGCACAATGGTCTCTGCAGTCTCGTTCTGGCAATGAAGTGAGAGGTCGACCGATCAGGAAGTGTCCAGGCGTGAGCGGCAACGAATCTTCGGGATCTGACGACATGGGAGTGAGTGGCCGAGAATTCAGGATTGCTTCAATTTGAACCAGGATAGTGTTAAGTTCCTCATATGTCAAATTACAATCTCCCAGCACTCTACGTAAATGAAATTTAGTCGATTTGACCCCAGCTTCCCGAATGCCCCCTGTATGAGGAGAATATGCAGGAATGAAGTGAAAGTTTAGTGCTTCGTTAGCCGCAACTTCAGCTAACAAATTACAGTTGCCCTTCAGGAACTTCGAAAATTCATTATAAGCCCCTACAAATGACGTTCCGTTATCTGAATAAAGATCCCTTGGCAAACCTCTACGTGATATAAAACGACGCAATGCTGACAGGAAGTTGTTGCTAGTTAAGTCACCTACCAATTCCAAATGGACGGCCTTCGTGGCAAAGCATATGAAAATGGCAATATATACCTTCACAAGTCTGCAACCACGGCCTTGCCGGCTAGCAGATGTGACAGGTCCAGCGTAATCTACGCCAACTGTTTCGAATGGTGTTCCGGGTGTAAGACGAGATTTGGGTAAGTTTCCCATTAACGGCGCGATTACCTGGCCTTTGATGCGTAAACACTTGACACATTGACGGAAAGAGACCTTTGCCAAGTTAGTACCTCCGATTGGCCAATATAAATCTTTGATTGAAGATAACAATAATTGAGGCCCTGCATGCATTAACCGTTTATGCTCCGATCGAAATAATAGTTTTGTAAACTGATGATTAGCATGAATAACCGTGGGGTGCTTTTTCTCGTATGAAAAGTCGGAGTTATAAAGCCTACCTCCAACATGCATAATTTTATGCTCATCAAGAAATACGTTAAGTTTGTGTAATGGACTCCTTTTAGGTAACGCTTGGTTATTTGATAATAAACCATACTCTGTAAATGATTCCCTTTGAGATACTCTAACTATAACATCTAAAGCTATTTTCAGTTAAGTATCTGTAAGGAAACCTGCCAACGGCAACTGTCTCTTGCATACATTTACAAATCGTAAAACAATAAGCGACTGCACGTTTAAGCCGTAGCAAGTTTGAGAACCGCGTGAAATTAACAAAATCGTTACCGACCTGATTGTTTTTAACGTTGACGTGAAGTGCAACTTCAGGTCTAGTTTCGGGCAAAGATCGTACAACTGTTGGATTTAAAGGCCACTGCGAATTATCTTCTTTTAGAAAACTAGGACCAGACCACCACAGATCGAGAGACTGAAGGAGACTCGCCTGAACTCCACGAGAAACGTGGTCAGCAGGGTTCTGATCTGTAGGCACATGCCGCCAAATACAATTTCCAGTCTTGTCCATAATTTCAGCAACACGGTTGCGAACGAAAGGCTGCAACTTGTTAGGCATCATTCGCAGCCAACCTAACACGATGGTGGAGTCTGTCCAGAAGGTGGTACTTTTAAAGCGAAGCCTGAATGAATTGACTGCTTTCTCGTAAAGTCGGGCTCCAACTAAAGCGCCACAAAGTTCAAGCCTCGGGATTGTAGTTGATTTTAATGGAGCCATGCGGCTTTTAGCAAAAACCAGTCTCACTAGTACGTTGCCTTGCTGATTGGTGCTACGGAAGTACATACAAGACCCATATGCGCGCTCCGACGCGTCAGTAAAAATGTGGCACTCAACTTCATCGTGCGAGTCACATAGGACACGCCGTGGGACCCGAATATTATTTAAAGAAGGTAACTCGCGCACTACATCCTCCCAACGCTTACTGATGTCCGGTGATAACTGTTCATCCCATGACAGCTTATGTAACCATAGTTTTTGCAGCAACATCTTCATATTAATGACATAAGGGGCGAGTAGACCCAGTGGGTCAAATATTTGTGCAATTGCCGAAAGCATATCGCGTTTACTATTGCTGCTAGGTGCTAAATTACCTACCGGGAAATACAAATCATCTGGCGCAGGCTGCCAGCCGAGTCCCAAAGTTTTACTGGACTCTGTAACTCCTATATTTAAATTGACAGGAGATTGGATTCAAGCATTAATTGGGGTTCGTTAGATTTCCATTTTCTTAAATGCATACGAGCGGAAGTTAGCGCTGACGTGACTTTTTCTTTAACCGACAACACTTGTGACAATTCATCCCCACCAGTGAGTAAATCATCTACATAAAAATCGTGGATGATGATCTCACGAATCTTGTCGTCTTCACATTCGAGACCTAACTGCTTAAGGCATCTAGTCGCTAGAAAGGGCGCACTCGCTGTTCCATATGTGACGGTGTTCAGAGCGTATGTCTTTAAATGCTCCGAAGGGTCGTCACGCCAGATGATTTGCTGCAAACACCTATCATCAGGATGAACAGCTATCTGCCTGTACATCTTTTCTACACCAGCTGAGAGGATGTACTTGTGTTGCCGAAAGCGGAGAAGAAGGGACAAAAGGTCGTCCTGTACAGTAGGCCCTACCATTTGTATATTATTTAATGATACACCGGAACTAGAGGGACAGCTCGCGTTGTATACTACCCGTAATTTGGTTGTCGAGCTACTTTCCCTTACGACACCATGATGAGGGATGAAATACACCTTACGTTCTGGTACAATCTTATCACATTCCGACATATGACCTAATGAACGGTATTCTGACATAAACTCTTTATACATCTCTTTGAACTTCGGTTGACTCTCGATTCTACGCTCTAACGATAAAAAACAATGCTTAGCACGATTAATGGATTCGCCTAAAACGCTTGGATCCTGTTTTAACGGTAAACGTACACAAAAACGTCCGTCCTCTAGTCTAGTAGTGTTTTCTATAAAATGCTTTTCACATAACTTCTCCTCCGGAGAATAATGAGATGATTGAAGGCTTACTTCTTCAAGCTGCCAGAAACGCGGAAGTTGGTTTTGAATCTCATCGTTAAGCAATTCAATATTTCGACTAGACGTAACAGTCGTGAAATTACATTTAATTGTACGTGACGGAGTCGATACTTGACCGCTATTTATCGGGCCTGAGACTAACCACCCCAATCGTGTCTCACATAGTATCGGTTGTCCACTACCTAATTTGATTTTACGTGACCCTAACAAATCCCAAAACAGATCAGCACCTATTATAAAGTCAATTGCAGACGGAGTGTGAAAGTTAGGGTCCGCGAGACAGAGATCGGCCGGAATGTTAATTCTCGAAAGATCTAATGGTTGAGAAGGTGTGACGTCAGTTATTGATGGCAAAACAAAGCAATGCAGATGAGTCGAGTAACTATCGTTTAACGACCTCATTAACACTCGGCACATTTTGCCCACAGGAGTCATTGCATTGTTTATGCCTACAACCGATTTATTAACAATATCGGAATGTAAATTTAACCGACAACACATCTCCTCTGACATGATGCATGATGTGCTGCCACTGTCCAAAACTGCTCGACCGATATGCTCGCGATTATTTTTATCGAGTACTTTAATTAATGCAGTTGACAACAACACATCTTGCGTGCCTAAGGAATGCGATGGCGTTGCAATTCTCGCCGATAATGTCACAGGGGCTGAGCGCTGCGCAGGCGCAGGCGCAGTCGGCCCGTCGAGCCCGGCCCGCTCGGACGCGTGATGCAGCCCTGCGTTTTGCTTAGGTGGTGCGACATGAATAAGCGAATTATGCTTACGCTTGCATACTTTACAACCTGCCTTTTTACATTGATTCGCATAATGACCGCTGCGGAAGCAATTGTAACAAACGTTAAAGTTCGGCAACGTTTCGAGTCGCTCGACATTGCTAAAAGGCTAAGTGGCTTAAATTATGTTCACCATTACACTTCGGACAAGGTTTAGGTAGCGAAGTGACACAGTGTTTAACGGATTGTGTGGAAAGCATAGTCCTATGTTTCGACGCGTATTTTGACGGCTGACTAGACTGACCGGTGGCTGAGGCGCTCGACAACTCCAAAGTTTCAATCAGGTCGGCACGATTACGCATGAAAGTGACGAAATTATCAAACGAAATAGGTTTATCCTTATCTAAGTTTCCTTTGTGTTCCTCCCACTCGCGAAAAGTTTTAGTGTCTAGTTTGTGACTAATAATATGAATAAGGAGTGTGCACCAGTGTTTTACGGGTTCATTTAAAGATTCCAAACAACGAAGGTTTTTGTTTACTTGATCAATCATACGTTTTAACTGTACTGAAGATTCTTTTGTGATCGGTTCAATGTTGAACAAGGCTGATACGTGATTTTGTAGCAACAATCTTTTGTTGTTGAACCTTTCACACAAGAGCTTCCATGCTACATCATAGTTATTTCCAGAAAATTCGATTGAGTGTATAACTAATGCAGCTGAAGCTTCCAACGATGCTTTAAGGTAATGAAATTTATTTATGTTATCAATGTCATCGTTAGAATGGATAAGACTTGTGAACGTATCACGAAACCCAAGCCAATTCTCATATGACCCACTAAACTTTGGCAATTGAATGGTAGGCAACTTAACCAGCTTATGGTCACTCGAGCTACGAGAACCACGGTTACTACACGAGTCGAATTCCTCACGTTTCTTATTTACACTATTTATTATTTCTTGCGCTTTGGAAAGTGATGTAAAATAGCTATTTTGAAACTCTGCCCTGTCAGCAATGTGAACGTCTAATTTCTCAGCTTTGCACTCTAATTGCACTTGAATTTCATCATATTGCTCATATAACATTTCAATCTTACCGACACGCAACTGTAATTGGTTAACATCTGCCTGAGTTAACGAAGAAACGTCCAATGTGCCTAGGTATGTCGTAAACAGGGTTAATTGAGCCTTGTAACTGCCTCTTTTCCGAATCAATTCCTTTTCGTCGGCCATTTGAGAAACTGATTGATCAACCTTTAACGTAAACAATTAAAATGTGAGATTAATAGTATTGTGAATAATTTAATTATTGAAAATTACACTTTGGAATCAGGTTTAGTCAATAAGTTAAAATAGTCTAGCTCGTATAAAATATCTATAAGTTATATTATAATCATACATTAATTTAAAATGATTAAAACATTTGATTACTCGATTATTGAATATAAAATTGTATAAATTATAAAAATAAAATACTAAACTACTATCTTATTGTCCCTAACTACCCCCCCCTAACCAAAGGTTATAAATTATGATATTGGAATTAATTCATTAAACAATTTCAAAATATAAAATAATTATTATTTAAAACCCTAATATTACTTCCTGTCGTCAATAAGAATAAAATATCACAGAATAAGTTGATTTCATGTGAATACTCAATGCACATGAATAAAGGTTAACTCCTAACGGCAAATTATTTGAATTTTAACAGTTCGTAATTTAAATGTAACTAGCCAATTTGATTAAATAACACTATACATACAAAGAATATACGAATTGACTAGAAAAATATCACGTTTAAATTACTATAATGTAACTAATTGCACATTAGGAAGACTTAACAGTAATATACCGGTAACTTAATTAATGAGTATTCACTAACCTGTAGTTTCACCAATCCTACTTAATTACTACCTGAATAAGAGTGCTGGGTCCTATTAAACCTTAATCCTCTTAACACTGAAAAGTTCCAATGTCCTGACGATGTTCTTCACTGGAATCCGTTTTCCTTTGTCTTCAGTGTGGTTGCATTAATTAAGTATTTGCCACTAATTCTTCAGCATCCTCAATATTTAAGTTGGTTCAATATCATCCGGTTCGAAGGACCATGTTCGGGGATCAGAAAGTGGTTAAAAAGTGAAACTCTGGTTTTCAAAATTCAACATACGTGTACTCGCTAGACGTGTGATACAAGGAAGAAGGAATGACAGACAAAAATTTGACATAAGACCTTTGCATGCAATTTTAAAGGCTATCAAGTTCACATGCGACGCTTTGCTCGTCACAAACAGGAAGGCGCGCACGGCTGATGCGCAGCTGCACTGAAACTTGAACAAACTTCGACTGGTTATATTACGGTTCTTAGCACCTTTTATGGACGGAAACGTTAACACAAACAGATAAATCCCAATTAAATAAGGGTAAAAAGTAAAAACTTAGCCAATAACAATTGCAATAACGATTAAAAAAAAACACCTGTAAATTTAAAGTGTATTTTCTCTTTATGTCGCACGTACAATTTACTGAGTCATTATTTGCCCACTCATCCAACCATGGCTTGCAGTTAATCGCCCCTACGCAAATTTAAACTCTTTTGCCCTGTTACAGAGTTCAAAAGGTGTTGTTTTTCATATTGACTTAAAAATACGTGCACATTTTAAGGGAATCAAATTACTTCGACGCGGCATCATTTGCATGTGGGATATTTGAAAGCAGAGAGTAATAACTCTGATTACAGATGCAATTCAATCTGAACCTTGATTAAATATCTTTACAGCTTAAAATCTATAAAGTTGAATAGTGATTACATCTTTTTACTTCTTATATCACAATGTATGGAAATATAAAGTGTCGGTGTTAGTGTGCCGTCGAGTTAAAAGCCGCTTGCGAGTACTGTAATGATGGAAATATATAATTATTCTTATTTTATATTAATAAGTGAATTTTATCCCGAACATACTCTTACTTGTCCATAATATATGAGCTTTGTAAATTATATACCAAAAAAATACAAAGAGTTTAGTCACTTAAGCTAAGCTCAGGGAAGCTAGTGGTGGCCGAGATTGTACAAGGTAAAATCGATATCGTATTTGACGTGTTTCCGTATTGTCAACATTTTGATAACTCCATCCACCATCCACCATCACCATCCACCTTGGTCCACCGGTTGCTTGGCGGGTGGTTAATGGATGGATGGTGGTAGTACCTACTCGCCAAGGTACCCGCCAAGCAACAGCGTTCGCATTGTTATGTTCCGGTGTGGGGATAAGACAACCGGTGAAATTACTAGCTTAGAGGCATTCCATCGTAGTCCTCAGGGTTGGCAACGCATTTGAGGTCTTAGGATTATAGTCTTGAGAATTCAAATGTCTATGGGTCTTAGATTCCACTTACCATCAGGTGGGCTGAGTGCTTGAGTGCCTTCTCCTTAACATAAAAAAAAAGCTCTTATGTCATTAACATAATGGCGACCGAGTCATAAACGATTGTAAAACACATCAAACGCGATATCGTTATAACGCAGTAGAATAGAGGCCCGGGTTCAACTCCCGGGGCCACAGCCAAAATGCAAACGCTCCTAACGTTTTTCTATAGCTCGAAATAATTATTATGGAACGACAGTGCACCACGGGATTCATCGTAACGCACGAGAATGTCATCCCGTTTACGTTTTGAGTGACAGCATCTTGGCTAGGTCCCCGGTGATGACAGTAATTGTGATGAGCGCGAATATTTATTCCTAGATTTAGCGTGTTTTCTATGTATTTAAGTATTTATTTGATGATATAATGTTATTATAATAAGCTAAGAGCTTAGTTTGGGTCTAAGTAAATTTGTATGACATTGTCCCCGGATTGTTTAGGGTTCCGTAGTCAAACTAGGAACCCTTATAGTTTCGCCATGTCCGTCTGTCCGTCCGTCCGTCCGCAGCCTAGCGCAAAGACTCCTTGTACTAGAAAGCTGTTATTTGGCATGAATATTCATATTAGTCATGCCAACAAAGTAGTACAATAAAATGTACCACTTTGTTAGGTACCTCCCCCACACGTAAAGTGGGGATGTTTTTTTCTCGTCTACCCTATAGTGTGGGGTATTGTACAGGCCTTTAAAAATATTACGTATTGTTTTTTGATTAAGTAACCTGTTTATGAAATATTAAGCGCTAATTTTGTTAGACTCAATTGTCCCCCCCCCTACAGCCAAAACTACAAATACTAAAAATCAGAAAAATCTTGAAATAAAAGGACATAATATAACGAATTGAGATACAGGCGATTAGTGTTTATACCTACTAAAATCATCTAAGGCGGCACCAATTGACTTCAAATAGAAAACTAGTTATTACTTGTTGATTTTTATGTTTGTAGTACTTAATGGCTTCGGAACCATACACTGAGCATGGTCCGACATGCTCTTGCCCGGTTTTTTAATTTTATTTATCTATAATA
Source organism: Acleris holmiana (assembly GCA_949316455.1). NCBI lineage: Eukaryota > Metazoa > Arthropoda > Insecta > Lepidoptera > Tortricidae > Acleris > Acleris holmiana. Next base: position 3,182,744 of record OX438783.1, on the reverse strand, counting down.
TATAATAATTTCGAATATCGCTTGAAACATTTCGAGCTCGTCCGAAGCCCCTCATCATGAGCAGACGCGGCCGCTGCGTCACAAACACAAGTAACCCATTGTGATCTATTCAATGTCCGAGTCTCACGGAAGTTTCACGTTGAAACTGGGTACTTAGTTTAAAGTCGGTTTAGCATTATAAAATCAAAATGTATCTCTCATATTGCGTAAACTCACGAAAGAGGCGCTATTTTCAAGAAACTTTAAAAAAGGAGGAAGTTCTATGTTCCTCGCTGCATGTTGTTTTTGAGGTCACCGATTTCTATGTCAATTGTGGACTGATTTTTAAAAATACTTTTTTGTTTTATAGGGTACACTTCCGAGGAGGTCTTATTATCACCAAATCAGGATTCAACGATGGAAACTCGGAGAAATCGAGGAAACTCCTCAAATATTACAGCTATACATATAATGATTTTAGTATTCGCAGTAACAACTCTTTTGCATCTATTACGATTAATTACAGTTAGGACAGACCAACGGACGGACAGCAGAGGCTAAGCAAAAGGGTACCGTTTGAAGCTCTGCAGGGACGGAACCCTAAAAAACAACCAACTTTTCAAAACAATAATATCATAAATGAACTTCCCACTTGTTCACAGATTAACCGAGCACTTCAAACAGCTGCGTTCACAAATTAAGCCCGTTTAGTTAATCAGGGTTTTAATGACGTCCATTACCGTTCCAGCGGCAGTTAGTGCGCGTTACAGTTCACTGACGCTTCTGGCAGCCGGTTATATTATTTTAATTAATTGTAGCGGAAAATATTTTATGGTATCAGAAGTGTTAAAGTGTCTGACATGGGATTTTGACAACGCTATTGAATAACTCAGTGTTCATGAACACCTCACCCGATATAAAAGTCGAACAATGCATTGTGCGACTTTTATATCGTCATCGAGTAGTAACGGTGAAGTATACGTAACATAATTAATGGGAACGTGTCTGTTTCAGGGATCACGTCCATCCTACGGCTAGATTAGATCACGTTTGCGAATAAAAAAGGCAATCCGATAACATTGTTTATAAATCATGTTTGTGTGATAATATTCCTCTTGTGGGTTTTGAACGTCGGTTAATAAATTATATCCTCTTGTACGGGAGCCAACAAGGAGCGATCGCGGGGAGCGGCGGAGGAAGTGGCATGACCGAGCGCTGGGACCGTCTCGCTAGAACGAGATGATGGCTGCGCAGGCGCACGAGTCTGTTGCTAAGTATGACTGCCGTGTATACTCTTTATAAACCGCTCCAAGAGATAGTGGCGTTCTCGATACAGGTTTAAGTGATTTTTTAAATACCAAAATTAGAGATAAATGAATGCAAGTATAATTGATTATAATGTATAAGTAATAAAATGATAATAATAATTAATGATATGTGCAATATTCGTAGATAATATTTAATTCTAATAATTAGGTACTACGCCCTTGCAGGGTGTCACATGTATACCTTCCATGTAATTCCATCTACACTCGGCGTCAAAAATATCGCCCCTCCTCGGAAAATAATTACAACCGACTTTAAACCCTATTTGATCAAGGACAACAATATGATTGTTAGGTATCATTTGAAAGGTAATAAAGTGTTTTTTTAGGAAAATTTAAAAAAAAAGGATTTTTCCTTAGGGTCAAAAATTAAAGGAAATGACATTGCGAACAGTTGAAAAATGTTTATTCAAGTTTAAATTTACAACAATAAATGGATAACAAAATTTTACAAAAAGTGCCTAAAATTAACTTAAAACCTAGTGTTACCCCCCCTTGCCCTTATCACTGCCTCTAAACGGTCTTTCATTGATCGCACCAACTTTACGATGTCCTCTTGTGGAATGTTGCCCCATTCTTCGATGATTGCGTCCTGAAGATCTTGCAGTGTGGTAGGGGCGGCATCTCGTGACCGAACCCGTCGCTTCAGCTCGTCCCAAAGGTGTTCAATCGGGTTTAAGTCAGGACTCCTGGCTGGCCACGGCAAAACGGGAATCCCGACCTCCTCCAGATAATCCCGAACAATTAATGCAGTGTGGGAGCGAGCGTTGTCGTGCATTAATGTGAACCCAGAGCCGACGTAACCCGCATATGGCATCACATGCTCTTCCAGGATCTCGGCAATGTATCGGCGAGCATTCAGGGACCCTTGGCCGCGAGTGCCTCCAGTCCTGGAGACGCAGACAAGGTCGGTTTTGCCGTCTATAGACATGCCCCCCCAGAACATGCAAGAGCCACCTCCGTAGCCCACTGTCTCTTCAATACAGGCTTGAGCAAATCGTTCGCCCGACCTTCTGTAGACTCTGGCCCGTCTGTCGTTGCAATAAAGACAGACTCTCGTCTCATCGGTAAAGAGAACCTGCCTCCATTGCTCAAACGTCCAATCGACGTGGTCGCGGGCAAATTGCAAGCGATCTCTGCGATGCTGTGCGGTCAACATTGGGCCTGTAGCAGCCCTGTGAGCCACGATATCCTTCTCCCGCAGTCTTCTTCTAACCTTCTAGAGATGCTAACTGATCTTGTCCGAGCTTTTCTGAGGCGTTGTTGCACCTCAACAGCACTAGCGAAGCGATTGCGTAGAGATGATGTCACGATGAAGCGATCATCTCTTTCGGATGTGCAGCGTCGCCGACCAGCCCCACGTCTTCTGATGTAGCCCCCAGTCTCCTGGAACCGCTGAAATACTCGGCGGACAGCATGACGGCTTAAATTGAGTTGCCGAGCGACATCACACTGCCGAACTCCTGCTTGCAGTAGTGCAACCACTTGAGCTGATTCAGCAGCGGTGGTCTCCATGTTCGAGGGTTGTTTTCTGGCTTGAGTTCCTTAGATGTGTTCTCTTCGACGTCTGGATAGTGAATGATTGACATTTGACCTTGTACAGGCATTTTATACCCCTGGAAAAGGGCGCAACTCGCGACCCTTCAAACGAGTATTTGTGCCCTTTTTTTTCGAAACGCTCTGATTCACAAGCCATTGCGTTTTGTTTAAATTAAACATTATTAATTTAAAACACATTAAACGTGCTTTTAATTGATACTAACATTAATAATATGTAACATAATTTCGCTAATGTCTAGATTAGCTTGAATCTGATTTTCGCGGAGGGGCGATATTTTTGACGCGGAGTGTATATACCTGTAATGTGACATGCAATATACGAATTTGAATTTGATATTGAGGTTCAGGTGTTGGTGGAGACGTAGGAAGTCTTGCCTCAGGTGGTGCAGGTACAGGAGCTGATGACGCATCAATGTCTGCGTCGATGAAAGCTGGCCTGACGTTATTGATGGATACTACGCGAGGTGAACCGTTGATAACGATAATATCTAAAGAACTACACTTGCCCTGCAGTGACTCGATAAAGACCCTCATACGGATTTAGGAGACCTTTCTTATTCAAATTTCTGAAAAATATCTGTAAAGCTGCAGTTAAATCTTTTTGAACGAAGATAGATGGTTCAGAGTGAGATGGTTTAGAAAGTAACTGGACGATGATGTCGATGATCAGTGAATATAGTGAAGTGTTTTCCTTCTAACCAATCTACGTATTTATATTGATAACGTCAGGGTCACCAATGTTGGAACAGAGGACAATAGAGAGAGCACTCTCCAGGCAGGTTTTATGCCTGGGGACCAAAGTCCATTTGGATGAAGTTGGAAGTGGTATATAAGTCAACCGACTGAAAAAACTTCGTTAGCGCGATGTAGCGCACTGTCAGATTTAGTTACGCTATCGGACGCTGGTCGAGTTAGTTGTTACAAGTTGTCACTAGATGTCGCTGGGTCACACTCTGTATCAGTATGGCCGTAAAAAATTACTAGTTTTCAAAATAAAATAAATAAGTACTAGAATTATGTAATTTTTAATATATTAGCAAAAAATTACAGCTTAAGACGTGATCGAGTTTGATCTCAAGCGGTTGCCATGGAATCAGTATTTTCATCATATTTAAGAACATTACTTTACGAAAGAAAACGTGGAGAGATCTGAAAATTTGCACAGCCAAATATTATAAGAGGGTTAATTGGCCAAGAAATTACAGAAGGTAGAAATGTTTTCAAAAGCGTTCATCTGTACAAAATACAAGATCAAATAGCAGACAACAATTAACATTCTTGAGAGCTTATTCCACCTCCCTAAATTTGTTACTGACGAAAGGGACGCCGCAAGACGTTAGAAAAGTATGAAAACATTTTCATCTCATTCGAACGTATTGCTGCGTCTCTTTTGTTAGTGTTCGAAGTAGGAAAGTGTATTTAGCTCTTTACTAAAACGATAAAACTGTATTTAGTCGCGACATACATATCATTCACCTCGACGTTTCGACTGTATTACAGCCTATAATAATCTACTTTTGACCACAGAGTTAGTTAACCCTAAATAATAAGCAGCAAAGCCAAAAAGTTCAACGTTAAATTTTATACAACAACACTGAAACCTGTTTGTGCTGTCAGGTAAAAAACCAAAAGCTTCGCACTTTGTGGCAACCAAATCACGTAGTTTACGGTTGTATTGCCCCAGTCGCCTCTGGTATCGGTTTCGGAATCAGCCGCATACAGGAATCCAATTGCGACCGAACCGTTTCTGTACCAATGAGTGTTTGCCGAATTGAAGTTAGGTGGGCAACCCTAAATTGCACGAATCGATGTACATTTCTTGGTTTTAATTGGGCGTTTTTATTGACCTTCTTTCATGAGCGTTAATGGACTTGAAAATATGTTTGGGTACAAAGTATGGGTTTTCAGGGGTGTGAAATGGAAGTAATGTATTTGAAGAGAAACGAACGATGGTCAAAGTCGAGCAACAATGTAGCAGAATGTAAGACAACCTCATAAGTAGATGGTCGTCTACTCAATTTAACTTTCTTACTTACTTTCGTACTTTTTCGCTCTGATCCATGAAACAATTCTGCACTTCTAAACATTTTGTTAACGCTACATCAAAAATCAAAAAACTGCCTTCAAAACGCAAAAAATAACTGGTTTTCAAAATGGTAATTATCAATCGTCATTTTGATATTAATGCGTGGTGTAAATATCAGTATGTGTACAAAATTTCAGTGTAGTGTTTTTTAAAGCTTCTGAGAATAGGTGAGTGTGAGACAGACAGACGGACATGGAGAAACTATAAAGGTTCCTAATTTGACTTAGAAAGTCTAAACACAAAATCAACGACGGTTAAATGGTGTTTTTTTTTTTTTAATTTGAAAAAAATTTGGTTTGTTGAAACAAACAGCTAGGTATAACACATTTAGACACAATCAAACTTAAAAATACATAAACCAAAACAGTTTACACTTATAATAAAAAATACATGTCCGTTGCTCAGAAGACAAACATATAACAAAAATAACTTACTAAATAACAATGTTAACGATGGTTGAACAAAATAAAACCTACCTTTATACTGATCGTCCAATAACTAGATTAATATAGACCTCATTTTAATTTTGACAAATATTTAAACTATTATTTAAATAAATAAATAAATAATCACAGAACAATGTCAATGTCATGTACATTTGTTGTGTTGAAATAAAATTGTAACATACTTACATAGAGAAATATATACTTAAATACATAGAAAACATCCAAGACTCAGGAACAAATATACTCGTGCTCATCACACAAATATCTGCCCTTACCGCGATTTGAACCCAGGCTAGCGTGTCGTGATTTAGAAGGTTGATTAATTATTGCAGAAATATATATATTTTTTTTCATAATGAAATATATCGAATCCGGTAAATTATTCGTTATGCCTTTTACATTCTCTAACAAGTAATCTATTTCTAGCGTATGCAGTACGACTTAAAGGGGTGTAGATGTGAAAGCATAACAAAGGAACAAACAGAGTGAGTTTAGTATGGATACGGATGTGTTTGTGTGTGTGAACACTTGAATGAAACCTCGTTAATCTTGCACTCGAGTTTCGTTTGATCGTTAACATGTTCATTATTCGAGCAGAGAGTAAATAACAGTCGATAATAAAGGGTTTTGGACAATAAATTAACGTGATTAATGACTCCGGGCTACGGCTTGGTCGCACCGATTAAGGATTAAAAGTTGTAATTGTACAATGTACAATCATGTAGTATACGCACAGTCAGCTGCAAAAGTAGGTGGTCAGTCCATTTTTAGGGGTCCGTAGTCAAACTAGGAATCCTTATAATATTATAGTTTCGCCTCAGACTCTTAGTACTAGAAAGCTTTAACTTGGCATGAATATACATATAAAGTAGTAAAAATCTTGTAAACATTTTTTACATTTTTTTCATGTACCCCATAGTGTGGGTTGTCGTTTGAAAGGTCTTGATAGAGGTAACCATTTATGAAATATTAAGCTTTAAAGCGCTAATTTTTGTTACAGTCACGTGTCCCCCCCACAGCCAAAATTACGAATACTAAAAGTCTAAAATAAATATCTTTAATGAAAGCGCCAATAATGAATCTAAAAGAAAAACTATAACGACTAAGTAGATTGATTATTTCTTGAGATACGGCGAATAGTGTTCATACCTACTGAAAATCACCTGTGATAACTTTGAATAGAAAAATTGTTAATAAGAATGTGGAATAAGTTACGGTTGTATAGTAATAGGCAAATAAAATGAAATGAAAAACAAACCTATTACAATAATTTACGTTATGACATTGAGTGAGGTATCATTGGATAGCTTATGAGAGCATTCATTATTTACAGGATTTTATCAATTTTCAAGATTCCGTAGTCAAACTAGGAACCCTTATAGTTTCGCCATGTCTGTCCGCCCATCCGTCCGTCCGGCCGCAGCCTAGCGCAGAGACTCTTAGTACTAGAAACCTTTAATTTAGCATGAAATGCATATTTGTCACGACAACAAAGTGGTAGAATAAAATGTAAAAAAATATTTTTTTAGGGTACCTCCCCTACACGTAACGGTGCGATTAAGTAATCCGTTTAAGAAATATTAAGATTTAAAGCGCTAATTTTTGTAAGACTCAAGTGCCCCCCTCCCTACAGCCAAAACTACAAATACAAAAAATCTGAAAAGAATCTTAAATAAAAGAGCATATAACGAATTTTAAAGGAATACTATCACGACTAAGTCAACACATCATTGGTTCTTGAGATACAGGCGATTAAAGTGTTAAAACCTACTAAAATCAACTAAGACGGCGCGAATTGAGTTTATAATTAAATAGAAAATTTATTATTACTTGTTGATTTTTGTTTGTAGCACTTAACGGCTTCGGAACCCTACACTGAGCATGGGCCGACATGCTTTTGCCCGGTTTTACATTTGGGTAGTAACGGTTTCGGAACCCTACAATGAGCATAGTCCGAAATGCTCTTGCCCGGTTTTATTTATGGCATGGGAATGGCGAAGGAACGCACAGGGCACCTGATGCAAGTGGCATCTGTGACCCACATACATTTGCATCCTCAAGACTACAATATTAAGATTCCAACCTAAAGATGGAAAGCCTCTATTGTAGTAATTTCACCGGCTGTCTTATCCCACCCGCAGAACACAATAATGCTAACACTGCTGTTTGGGTTAAATACACATAATTCCATTGTCAACAGAATAAGGTCTTGTTTAGATTTTGATCTCTTTGACAGTCCGCCTATTTCTGCCACTGACTGTACGAAGGTATGACGGTTTAGTGGAACCAGCGCGGCGGTATTTTTGTAATTAAGTTTATAATTAAAAACAAAATCAGTCATCAAACCTGATCAACTTATTTCCCCCTTATCTACTTCAAGCGAAACATTTCATAACGATATTACCGCTGAAACAAAACGCGAACGTTCGCGTAATCCTCGAAGAGGAGGGCTCTTCAGGATGTTGTTATTGCGTAATTTCGTCAGCCGTGTACTCGACGAGCCCAACATTGGATGATCCACTATAAGAAAAACACTTGAAGGGGTCTTTGGAAGTAGTGGTAAAGCCAACACAAGAATGATTCAGGCCAAAGTTGAGGTACTTCACGTCACGTCATTTTGATATTGAACGTCATTACTCAGTAAAACCAATTGCTTTCAAAATCTTATTGCATTATTTGGCTTTCATTATTTTTAAGTAAATAAAAGTTATCATAATGTTGACAAAACGATATTATATCAAAAGCAATATTGTTTTATCGCGTAAAATAGAGCCCCAGATTAAAGTTGACGCACACGCGTCATGTCGTATGTTGTTCAACGTCAATTCCGTTTGTCAATAAATTAGGCCATTGTGATCAACTCAAATAACATTTTTTTGCTACCGGTTCGCTACAACCATATATCATAATACCTATTACATATTTTGACTCAATCTCAAATTGTCTTAGTTTCGAAATGACAAAAATCTCATATAGGTTATTTTCAATGTAATAAAATGACATAAACGACGTTTACACATTGTATCCGATATCCAAAACGTATAGTTGTTAAAAAGATCAATTCCTCCTACTACCGAATTATTATTAAGACTGAAGGCGATAATGCATTAGTTTCATAATTACCAACAATTCAACAATATCTTTGGTTGACAGACCCAAAGATCAAAATGAATGACACTGTTTCATAAAAAGTACCTAAAATTTTAACTGGGTACATGAAATATGAGCAGTTTTTTTCCACAAAACAAAATAAAACCTTTTTCGGACTAACATTATAGGGGTTCTGACTTCTGAACTACCTACCTACCAAAATATTTAATTTTATTTACTAATAAACCACAGAATGACTGTGAGACTTCTTGTCATATTTCCATAGGTTACTGAGTTTTAGTCATTTTGAGATAATAATATAGTTGAGTTGAATTTGTCAAAACATGATAAAGTCAATTTGAATTATAGTCCTATCAAGAGTATGGTATTTTAAGAAGTAGGAGTAAGTCATTTCAAGTTTTAGACATTTTGAAAATAATCTGTTTTGAGATTACAGGAATTTCATTTTAGGAACATAGTATTTTGATATCTGGTTGTAGCGAACCGGTAAATGGAGAAGATACGCAAGCGCACAAGCCACCAGATGGTAAGTGGTATCCGCGACGTTATTATGTAGGGTGATACATTTGCATCGTCAAGACTAAAATCTTAAGACTACAATTACGTTACCGAGTATGATGAAATACCTTTATGCTAGTAATTTTACCGGTTATCTTTGCCCCACACCAGAATACAGCAATGCGAGCACTGCTGCGCTGACACGCATTAAACCGAAATTCCACAAGTTATACCCGTAAACCACGTGGATCGATTGTTGTAGGTGTGTGTTACTGACGTCATCCCTTGCGTGTATAGGTGTAGATGTATTTAGGTACACACAATTTGATACAAAGCCAATTTTATACCCAAAGTGCGTGCGGAACATGCGCCGTTTTAGAATTTTGGATTAAAGGAATTCTTATGATCACCTTCCGTCTTCATCATCATAGCAGCCCGATGATGTTACCGTATTAGAGTACTTAAAGGGATAGGAATTAAACAAAATTAATCAATCAATCCGTTTTTTTATAGCCATTAAAACCTAAAACCGTCTTCAAAAAGCAAGAAATTACTTCTTTTATAATGGTAGGTAATAAAGGCTTTTGGTTAAAAATATGGGGGGGTGTAAGGGAGCAAACACCATCTTCTTGCTCTCAGCCAACCTCACCTGCCCGTGGTGCATCCTGCCGACCAGCGAACGAGGCTCTGGCGACCGACATATGGCGGTATAACCATCAAAACGGTGTAGCTAAATGCCACAGACCTGTGACGGGCAGCAGCGTTACCGGTGCGAAGAGCTATAACCCTGCGATCGCCAACCCGCCTGCCCAGCGTGGCGATTAGGGTAAACCCTCCAATGGCAGCACACCATAAACCACGGCCCCCAGTTCCCGGCCACCCTGCTATTCCTGATCACGGCGGCGGTCACGGTAACGGCAGGGTAGGGGGTGCGAAGAATCCCCGGGTTACGGATGGCCGCCAAAAACAATTGACTTTGGCGACGTATAACGGACGGACGTTACGGCTCGACGAACATCTGGCACAACTCGAGGCAGAACTCGGAAAAATAAGGTGGCACATTCTTGGTTTGTGCGAAGTCCGAAGAGAGGGGGAGGACACCGTAACCCTTGAGTCAGGCCACCTTATGTACTTTCGAGAGGGAGATCAGCTATCCCAGGGTGGCGTAGGGTTCCTGGTTAACAAAGCCCTCTCTGACAACGTGATGGAAATTTCGAGTGTGTCGAGCAGGGTTGCATACCTCGTCATAAAGCTCACTGAAAGGTATCGCCTCAAAGTGGTGCAGGTTTACGCACCGACCTCGGCACACCCGGACGAGGTGGTGGAGGAGATGTTTGAAGACATATCAAAGGCTTTACACTGCACCACCAAAGCCCATTACAACGTTGTCATGGGGGACTTTAATGCTAAAGTGGGAGTACAGAATCGCAGTGAATCGGTAGTAGGATCCCACAGTTTCGGTTGTAGGAACCATAGGGGGCAAATGCTTGTCAACTTCTTGGAAAAAGAGGGACTTTTCCTAATGAACTCTTTCTTTAAGAAGAAGCCCCAGAGGAGGTGGACATGGCAGAGCCCCAATACTATGACGAAAAATGAGATCGACTTCATCATAGCGGACAAGAGGCACAAATTCAGAGACGTCTCTGTGATCAACAGGTTCAATACCGGAAGTGATCACCGACTTGTTCGAGGCTCTCTGAATATCAACTTTAAGCTTAAACGTGTCCGTTTGATGAAGGCCAGGCTCCGACCAACCATGCTTCAAGCCGTGGTGGGATCTGAAAAATTCCAGTCAAACCTGGAGAACCGATTTACTGGCGTGGAAACCACAAATGTCGCCGACATAAATCAGGCCCTCGAAAATGTGGTGGGAGTCCTCAGGGAGGAAGGTATAAAATTTTGCGCGATGCAGCATGGGGGTAGGAAGTCCAAACTTTCGACTGAAGCTCTCGAACTTATGAAGGAACGACGTGAAAGCCCACCTGTCACTCCGTCAGAACGTCGAGCTCTCAACAAGAAGATTGGCAAACTGGTGCGACACGACCTCCGATGCTTCAATACATGCTGTATTGAACGAGCGATTGAGCAAAATCGGGGGTCGAAAGTTTTTGTTCAGTCTCTTGGGAGAAGCCATCTGACGAAGCTGACCACAAACAGCGGAGAAATCGTCGCTTCTAAGCCGCGGGTTCTTTCGGAAGTTGAGGATTTCTACAGCCATTTATACGCATCGTACGCATCTCCACCTGATCTGAAAAATGAGGACTCTAGAGCCCCATTAATCCGTCACTTTACTGAGGACTTGCCAGAGATTAGCCTACACGAAATCGAGATGGCTCTTAAACAGCTTAAAAATGGAAAAGCTCCCGGGGAGGACGGTGTAACAACTGAGCTCCTAAAAGCAGGAGGCACACCTGTATTAAAGGAGCTCCAGAACATCTTCAACACCGTTCTCTTCGATGGAAGAACGCCAGAGGCGTGGAGTAAGAGTATTGTGGTGTTGTTCTTTAAAAAGGGTAACAAAACCCTGCTGAAGAACTACCGACCCATTTCACTCTTAAGCCACGTCTACAAACTGTTTTCAAGAGTCATCACGAACCGCCTTGCACGAAGACTCGACGAATTTCAACCCCCTGAGCAGGCCGGGTTTCGAGGAGGATATGGCACCATAGACCACATTTATACAGTGCGGCAGATTATACAGAAGACTGAAGAGTATAATCAACCCCTGTGCATAGCATTTGTGGACTATGAGAAGGCTTTTGACTCTATCGAAACCTGGTCAGTTCTGGAATCCATGCAACGTTGCCAAGTGGACTGGCGATACATCCAAGTGTTGAGATGTCTATATAACGCCGCAACTATGGCCGTCCAAGTACAGAACCAGTGAACTAGACCCATCAACCTGCATCGAGGTGTGAAACAAGGGGATGTGATTTCCCCTAAATTGTTCACAAATGCATTGGAGGATATGTTCGGGACGCTGATCTGGAAAGGGCGTGGCATCAACATAAACGGCGACTACATCTCACACTTGCGATTTGCAGACGACATCGTTATTATGACTGAAACGTTGCAGGATCTACAACATATGCTGAACGATCTAGCTGATTCTTCTCAACGCGTCGGTCTCCGGATGAACTTGGATAAAACCAAGATTATGCTCAATGAACATGTCACACCGGGACCGATTGCAGTGCAAGGCGATACACTCGAAGTTGTTAAAGAATATGTTTACCTTGGGCAAACTCTGCAGTTGGTTAAAAACAACTTCGAGAAAGAGGCCAACAGAAGAATACAGCTGGGTTGGGCAGCGTATGGGAAATTACGTCGAGTTTTTACGTCGTCTATTCCACAGAGTCTAAAGACAAAAGTCTTCAATCAGTGCGTCCTACCTGTTATGACCTACGGAGCCGAAACCTGGACACTCACGGTGGGGCTGGCCCACAAATTTAAAGTCGCTCAGCGAGCTATGGAGAGGGCTATGTTGGGAGTTTCTCTGAAGGATCGGATCCGGAATGAGGTGATCCGACAGAGAACTAAGGTTATCGACGTAGCCCATCGAATTAGCAGTTTGAAGTGGCAGTGGGCCGGCCACGTGTGCCGCAGAACGGATAACCGCTGGAGCTATCGTGTTCTTGAGTGGAGACCGCGGATCGGCAAACGCAGTGTAGGACGCCCTCAGACTAGGTGGAGCGACGACCTTCGTAAGGTGGCTGGCAGAAGCTGGATGAGAGTGGCCGCAGATCGTGCTAGGTGGCGTGCAATGGGAGAGGCCTACGTCCAGCAGTGGACTAACATAGGCTGATGATGATGATGATGATGATGGTTAAAAATATTGTGGGATCCCAACTTCAGTTGGACTGACCTATTGCCTATTTCTTGTTTTTAGAAAATAATTTAAAGTTTTTCAGAAAATTTATTTTATTTTATACCTTTTAGTGATGTTACTGTTATGTCATCCACGTATATTTATTCCTATAATATTGAGGAAAATTGCTCAATAATGAATGTAATAGTATGTAATGTATTAAAAAGCTAATAAAAAAAAATACTAACTATTTTATGGGGAATCCTGACATAAATAATTTTAAATTTGAATTTAAATTTGCTATGCCTTAAACATTGTTTCGCAACCTATTCATTTGCCAACCCGCTTTTTATTTGTAACTACAAACATTTCTGGATTTTTATTAATCTAACCTAACCTATAGGGTTCTAGATGATGGTCCTAAAATAAATCCAGAAATAACGCGGTTTGTGAAATGATATGTTTGTGAAATTAATCATTTGTGAAACGTTAGTTATGAAATGATAGGATTCCGGTAGAAATACACAATAATACCGATAATTACGAGTTAGACTTTATTTATACACTCACTTAACCGTTCCAAACAATTATCGCCCAATAAGCTTCGACTACTTGGATGATCGGTTCGCGCTTCGCACTGTTCGCTGTCCAAATAAATAATGAATCGTTGCCGCAATCGTTTTGCCTTTTATAGTCCCAGATTCCGAACATTCTCCAGGCCTTCTGGAATAATCGATGTAGTTTGACCCGCCGAGGACGACAGAGACTATTCCTTGCTGGAATGTTCTACGGATTGCTTCCTTGTTTACAATTGCGATGTCCTTGGTTCACGAGTCTGGAATATTCTACATTTTGCTGTCTGATTTATAATCGTGTTGTCTCTTACACACGCATATTGAAGGTTCTCAGTATTACGTTTTCTCCTAGTGGAAAATTCGTAATATTACTGAATAATTATACTGAAATGTACTTCAAACGCTCATGAGGGGTCTAGAAAACACCTAAAAATGGTTTTATTTAGATTATGACGTAATAGAGGGTCCTGAAAGGGACTGAAAACATGCTTCAGGCGCTTGAAAACATTGACAAAATGGTCATAATTTTGATAATCTGATATGTGATAGAGCTTCTGAATCGTAGAAACGATATTTCAGCCTGCTCAAATCGCTTCCAAAGCACTAAAAATAGTGTTTAGAAATTAGACGTTATCAGTATGTAACAAACAGAGAAGAATATATTTGTATGGAAAGTACAAGATAAGACCACTTAGCCCAACCAATATCAACTTTCAATAAATCTATCCTTCTTTAGCACCCAGTGTGTCCTATCTCCTGTCTCGACACCAAGTCCTTTCCAAGTAAAATTAGTCGAAATGATATTCAATTCACGTTTTAGTTAATTCTCGCTGTTTAAAAAATCATGCTTTAGGGCATCTCGGCGTAATAGCGTTTCGCTACAAGTGTACGGAAAGTTTTTTTTAATTATCCCGCAGTACAAAGGCGCGCCAGCGGTGGCTTGTAATACGAATCGCAGCAGTTCGCAGTGCGGTGACAAGGAAAAAAACGCCGCGTTCTTTATCTAGGTCAGCGTTTCTTTAATCAGCTGCTAGAAAGGCTTTTGTGCCCTCATCATAAGTTGCCATTACCGTGCTCGCTAGCGAGTTGAATGCTCTGTCCCTCCCACTCTATAACAATACGTTCTCTAACAATTTTTTCGTGTTTCTCGGACTACTTCGTTACCATAGATTGAACATCAAATTTACCATACTATATATCCTCTTTGTAATAATAACACTAAAATAATCCTTCAAGATGCACTACAGATGATGTCCTGCGAAGGTACAAAAAAAACTTCGTCATTTATAATATTAGTGGAATATCATCGTCTCAGCCATTTAATGTGCACTGCTAGACAGCTGGAGATTATTGTCTGTAAGCATTCAAAAATGTAACGCCACGTGTTTTGGTAGAAACCCTGTAAAATGTCGCAGGTTGAGAGATGCATTATGAAATGTCAACACTGTACCACACACGCACTTTATTCTCTAAATGGCTTTGTTTTTTTCATGTAACTGTATATCATTTTTGCTAAAATGCTTGGCTTGTATAGTACTGTTAGGCGATGGGTTGCAACCTGTCACTTAATACACTTGTAAACTTCTTAATCTGATTGTGCAAAATGTGGTTAAAGAATTTAAAGAAAAAATATAGAGTTGTTATTTCTGTAGCTCTGCCTACCCCACTGGGAATGAAAGCGAGTTGTTATTTTTGTATGTATGTATTTATTATTAATACACACTGCTTAATTCTCATGTTATTTTGGCTGTTTGTTAGCAAATTGATAACGTAATTAAAAATTCATCATTTACCACAAAGTGCGCCTCTTGTTTTATATGTAAGCTGTGTTGCATTTCCTTCCCGAAATATTTACCTTTGAAGCATCCAATTACATTATAATCTGTGGAACCTTACGCAAGAGATAGAACAACGAGTTCTTAATAGGTTAAGACTAATAATACATACTCTTAGTTACCCCTAATAGGGGATTAGGAATTAAAAAAAGATAATATTAAAGAATAATGACACGTCTCTGCTACGAACTGTCTGAATATGAATAAAGGTCAAAATAAATATATTTATGCAGTAAGTAACTAGGCACTGGCTTTGTAGGAAGGGTCGCTACCAACTAGACTAACTGGCTGCGTCGTCATTTCAAAATAGAATGCGTAGTTCACTGAGAATGTATTATAATTATCACAAGTGAAAATACCTTTGGCGGTGCATGCAAATAACATAAAAGCGTGTAACTATGCTTTATTTCTAAACGGTAAATGTTCTGCATATCATTATTGGAACCATCTCATTGCAGAATTCTTGGGCTATATTTCTCGTCTCGGAGTGGTTGCATCGTTGTGCACAACGCATAGAGCCGTCTTCGATCGGTTTGTGGACCAACTTCCACAAAGGGCCGGGCTCGGCGTTGCTGGGACGAACAGCGATTGCAATTTATTTATAAACATATATTTATAGTTGGCCTTCTAGGGATTGATTAAAAAAAAAAAGGTTTTTATTATTGTATGACTATATTCATGATATTGCATATCTGTCGACACGTTGGCCTAGTTGGGAGTGACCGTGCCTCCGAAGCCTGCGGTCCTGGGTTTTAAATCCCGGTAAGTGCAGATATTTGTGTGATGAGTGCGAATAGTTTGTGCCTGGGTCTTGGATCTTTATTATTTCTCGTTGTCTAGTACCCATAGTACAAGCCTAAAGCTAAGTTTGGGACTAGATCAATTTGTGTGAGATTGTCCCCTGGTATTTATTTATTATTAAATGATGTAGGTACAGAGGTAGAGCTACAGAAATACCAACAACTCTAAAATGGCTAGCTTACAATTCTGAAACCCCTTTTTTACAATTAGGCCAAGATGTTTACTCAAATGATGTCTGAAGCAAAAAAAGTATAAGAAGCCTTTGCGCGCGACTCCATCCGCGTAGAAGTCATTAATCGTTATTGCTTCGGGACTTGTCTAATTTTTCGGAATATAACGTAGCCTATGTGCTATTCTACACTATAATCTATCTCGGTGCCAGATTTCATCTAGATCCGTTCACATGGTCTAGCGTTTTTAAGTAACAAACATCAAACTTTCGCATTTATAATATTAGTGAAAGTGAGATAGTAATAAGTAAGATAGGACGACAAGAAAAATCGGTTGCTATATCATGAGATCTTTCAACTCCCTTTTGTTTTTCTTAGGTGAAATCCCTAATGGATACCTAGCGACCTGGGGGGGCCGAGTGGTTATGTCGAACTCACAATGACAAAAACCCCTGAGGTGTTCCTTCTCCCACCTTGGATGAGGTCGCGAGATGCTATTCCATCCGCTAACTCGTCCATTAAGCAGTAAAGAACTAAGGAAAACAAATACTACGTCTTACCAAGAATCATGCTCTTAAAATAAATCTGTTAAATGCTCCAAGCACGGCGGAATAAATCTCTGATTCTATTCCGGTTTCCGAAGTCATTCAAGTCAAAGCTTGTTTATTTATTTAAGTCCTCCTAACGTAAGACTTCACGCCGATTGCGCGTATTTTCGAAATAAAGGTATCTTATGTCAAGCGTTACGTCGCTGAATTATTTTGTAAGATAATACTCGTAAGGCAGTGGGTGTTTTAAAGATGTTTATTTAGAAAGTAGGCCGCACGGGCACTTTTACATGTACGTAAACACCTTCCAGTGCTTTGCAGGAGCAGACCGATACTTCTGATAAAGAGTGGCGCAAAAACCTCAACGAGTTTATATTTCATTAGACACACAAATAGATCTTAATTAGGACATGATTATAGTTGTAAATTTTCTGGAAAAAAAAACAAATTTCCCAAGACAAAACCGAAAAATAAGCTTCAAAGCGATTTATGTTGTAGTTTTGTGCTCCAAAACAAACAAAAACCCGAGATCTATACCAATATTATACAGAGGTAAAATTTGTGTTTGCGAGATTGTAGGGGTAATCTTTGTATCTACTGAACCGATGTAGATGAAATTTGGTATGGAGATAACTTAGGTCCCGAGGAAGAACATAGAATACTTTTTATCCCGGAAAATTTAACAGTTCCCGAGGGAAAAGCGATAATCGAGGTATTTGATATAATATAGACTAGACTATCAAATTGTGATTTAGTAGTGTCGTCTACATACACCCGAGTAGAGCTCAGTCGCCCAGTACGTAATAAAAGAAGAACTGACTGGCTGGTCGATCAACGCACAGCCGAAACCGCTGGACCTAGGGACTTGGAATTAGGAGGGAATATTCCTTGAATATCCTAGGGGTGCACTGACAAGGGATTTTCGGAAATTCATCCCCTAAGGGGTTAAAATAGTGGGAAAAGGGGAGTAGTGGGAAACTAATTCTACTCGTTTGAAGTCACGGGCGTCCTCTATTATTACATAAAGATCAAAAAAGAGGACGATCGCTGGGTTCGAAAACCAGTACCTGTTTTTTATTTCATCTTGAATGCAGTTTTTCCTTTTTCCAAAACCGAGGCTTTTGGCCGTAAGAGCAAATTTAATATAAATGTAAATACCAGAGACAAACTCACACAAATTGACCTAGTCCCAAACTAAGCTCCAGGCTTGTACTATGGGTACTAGACAACGATAAACACACTTATATAGTGAAATACATACTTAAATACATAGAAAACAACCAAGACTCAGGAACAAATATTCGCGCTCATCACACAAATATCTGCCCATACCGGGATTTGGACCCAGGACCGCTGGCTTCAGAGGCAGGCTCACTCCCAACTAGGCCAACGTGTCGTCGGCTAATAACCCTTACTCTCTTATAGTTTTTGAAATTCCAATGCGACTTATTTTTAACCCCCGACGCAAAAAACGAGGGGTGTTATAAGTTTGACGTGTCTGTGTGTGTGTGTGTGTAAATGTGTATGTGTCTGTCTGTGGAATCGTAGCTCCCAAACGGATGATCCGATTTTAATGCGGTTTTTTTTGTTCCTCGCCTTGTAATCAGTATCTTGATTGCTTTCAGATGGTACATTAATATGTTCAGCTATGAAACCCTGTGGAGGGCACAACAATAAAACTAAAAGTAACATTTAGGTAATTTATAACAGCTTAAGGCTGTCTCTTAATTCTTATATAATGTATAGGTAAAAAAATAATGAGAACGCAAAATATATTAATATTGTATGAAGTATAACAAATATTTTTTAACTGAGCTATATTATAAACGTTACTATAGAATTAATTTTTAACCCCCGACGCAAAAAGAGGAGTGTTATAAGTTTGACGTGTAAGTGTGTGTGTGTCTGTCTGTGGCGCTGAATGTGTTTTTTTTAAGTGTAAGCAGGTTTTTTAGCGGTGGTTTTTAGACTAGTTTCATCAAAATAACTTCAGCTGTTTTTGAGATATAGAGCTTTTAGAGGGAAAAAAGCCCCCAAAATAACGGATATCTCTTAAACGGCCCCACCAATTTTCATGAAATCTTGCTAAGAACCATCCTGATTAATGTAGCTTTATTTTTAAAAAACTTGAGTCTAAATACGTTCAATACGTTTGGGAGCTACGATGCCACAAACAGACACTCAGATGGAGAAGTTTGAAAAGCGAGAATTAAAAAATTAAATTGGAAATTTTAAAAAACCCTCGACTAAATAAATAGTCTGTAAAAAAACCTCTAAAAAGTAAAAAAATATAAGTAGTGGCCCTAAGGGCTGATTGTTTGATAAGTAGATAGTTAACTGAACACTGACACGGCGGGGGACCGCTTAGTAAATGAATTAACATAAAATACCCTAGCTAAATAAATTTCTAATTTAATTTTTAACTTTTAAAACAATCTTGCAATAAGTAAAAACAGTTATTCATAAAATATTTGGTATTGTTCTTTATTACATAAATTATTGTTCTCTTCGTCTCTAATAGTCTTTGGAAGTTTATTTCACAGCTTTATACACATTACATGGAGACTAGAGGTGTGCATTTTTAATTTAGATCCTTGAATTGGGATACAATCTGTGGAGTCACACAAAATACAATTCCCCTCGCAGGCGAGGTCACCGCCAACTAATACTTAACTACTCGTCGCCGCCACTTATGTCACTGTGGCCGCATTACTACGCAGCTAAGCGCTAGTCGGCGTGATAGTTCGTCGATAACTTGCAGAGCGTTTACATCTGTTCACGGCATCGTGCTCCTATAGAATTCATAATTATTTTTGTTTTACTTTTGAACATTTGTTTAGATATTTTTAACAGTAGGCGAGATACATTTAAAAGTTTACTTGGTATCAAAAAAATCGGAATACATCATGTTTTCAGAAGAAAAAAAGCAATCACTGAAATAAAATTCGATTAAATGATACAATTACAATGCTTTTCTAAAATACCAGTAAAACCATTTATTGTGCTCTCGAACAGTTATCTACAGATGCAAGTAGGTGCCTCATTTAGTTATTCTCCTAACAAGCTTTGTCTAAAACGGATGTTGCGCTATCTCGACATTTTACCAAACATCCTAAACACAGTTGTACGCCTGTCCGGACGAAATGGGCCGTTCCGTCCCCTTCCGGACCGGACGCGGCTGCCGGCCGCGGCGATGGACCGCGATACGACCTCACGACGGCATTTGAGGCACTATTTATGTCTCAGCTTCATCATAAAATAATGGGTCTAGTTTATAATCAGCGCTGAGACTTTAACTCACATCTTTACAGTACTAGCTATAACACCCATTCCATCAAAAAAGGCGGCTAATTAGTAATAGTGCATACATACATAACATCACGCCTTTATTCCCAGACTGGGGTAGGCAGAGCTACATAAATACCAACCACTCTAAAAATGTTCTTAATAAATTCTGTCACCACGTTTTGCACAATGAGGCCAAGAAGTTTACTAGTGTATTAGTGATAGGTTGCAAGCATTATTAAGGTCACGAAGGTTTATCTCAAATCAAATCAGATCAAATCAAATTATTTATTGCATATCACATTACATAAGTTGATGGATATCCTATCTTATCTTACATGTTATACAGGGTGACTTCAAATTGGTAATACAAAACACTTGATTGTGGCTTAGTTAATGCCACACAGTATAATACATTAACCCCTTTGTTAAAATTAACTGTATTTAATTAATGCTAATTTACGAACAAAACAAATAATTAAAGTCCCAAAGTGTGGTTACACTAAATTTGCAATACAATCTTATTTTCTTTGATAAGTGACAATTACTAATCAAAACACGTTTTCTTCATAAATTGCGACAGGTGACGGATAACCAAAGAGGAAAGTGTTCATTTGAAATTCTCTAAACTTCTTTGTTAATTATTATGGTAGGATAACCATGTTAAGCCAACAAAAATGGGATAATTTAAAAAAAAAACTTCTGATTATTTTAAAAGTATGAGACTTAATTGAGGGGCTAAGTTTAGGGGAAATGTGTGTAAAACATTGATTTTGTATTACCAATTTGAAGTCACCCTGTATACATTTCGAGCGCTCTGGAATCTTTTGTGCAATTACCCTCTTACATACTCAGCTGTTCGAATGTGCTAGAAGATGTTTTCCTTCACCGTAAAAGAGCATGGAAATACATAAGTTATAAAAACTCTAAGCCACTAGGCTACCGACGCTCTAAAACGCTCTCACTAGAGTTAATATAACCTACAAATATTGTATAAAATGAGAAGAAGTTTGACTACGGTTTTACTCATATGTGGACTGTCATTGACAACAGTGCATTTGAC
The DNA here is from genome assembly GCA_949316455.1 of Acleris holmiana. Taxonomy (NCBI): domain Eukaryota; kingdom Metazoa; phylum Arthropoda; class Insecta; order Lepidoptera; family Tortricidae; genus Acleris; species Acleris holmiana. Next base: position 3,161,654 of record OX438783.1, on the reverse strand, counting down.
TCAATTGTACAATGGAAGTCGCTTTAATTTACTTCGTTCCACTGCCACTCGACACTGGAGTAATTTATCAAACAATTCGCAAAATCAACAGTCGAGAGCGTTATTTGTTAATTGTTATACTTTTACTAAAATTTTATCCTTTGTACAATTACGGCTCGCTGCTGGTTTAATTACATACTCGTACGTAAAGAGGATGTTGGAAACACGCTTTATGACAAGTCGTGTTAATTGTTTAACGTAAAATAATGATGTTCAGATTAAAATATAATTAAACAGGTAACACCGTATTGCTGCTGATATGTCATCTTGTTGTCAACGTTATAATGGCTTTTATGTACTAACTGTAATGGCCGCCAAGTTGAAAACAAAACAATAACATGTCAAATGATATGGGGGTCCATACTTTTGACCGAAAGTACGTTTGACATACATACTATTTTACAAACTTTCATTTCGTAATTTGTGTTACAAAGATTCCATGGCCTTATTCCACGACACGCTAGCCCAGTTGGTAGTGACCCCGCCCTCGAAACTAGGGGTCCTAGGTTCAAATTCCGGTAAGAGCAGATATTTGTGTGATGAGCACGAGTATTTGTTCCTGAGTTTTGGATGTTTTCTATGTATTTAACTATATATTTATCTATATGAGTAAGTTTATCGTTATCTAGTACCCAAGGGCGGCTGAAAAGTTCTAAGCCTGAGGTGGAAAAAAAAACAATTCAGATTTTTTTTTAATTTTTTATTTTTCAATATAATCTCCCTCTAATTTGATGCATTTCTTGCATTTACTATATAATGCTTTTATGCCGTTAAAAAAATATTCTTAGCTTTGGCCTTGAAAATGCTCAGGGCTAGTCTTGCAACACGCGCGGTATGAACGGGGGCGTTATCTTGCAAAAACAAAACGCCTTTACTGATTTTGCCCCTTCTTTTAGGGTTCCGTAGCCAAATGGCAAAAAACGGAACCCTTATAGATTCGTCATGTCTGTCTGTCTGTCCGTCCGTATGTCACAGTCACTTTTTTCCGAAACTATAAGAACTACACTGTTGAAACTTGGTAAGTAGATGTATTCTGTAAACCGCATTAAGATTTTCACACAAAAAACCATAAATTTTGGGGGTTCCCCATACTTAGAACTGAAACTCAAATTTTTTTTTTCATCAAACCCATACGTGTGGGGTATCTATGGATAGGTCTTCAAAAATGATATTGAGGTTACTCACATCATTTTTTTCTAAACTGAACAGTTTGCGCGAGAGACACTTCCAAAGTGTTGAAATGTGTGTCCCCCCTGTAACTTCTAAAATAAGAGAATGATCGAACTAAAAAAAATATATGATGTACATTACCATGCAAACTTCCACCGAAAATTGGTTTGAACGAGATCTAGTAAGTAGTTTTTTTTAATACGTCATAAAAACATTGATCAAAGCTACAACGAACTTATATATTATGTTACTTGCTGCTACGGAACCCTTCATGGGCGAGTCTGACTCGCACTTGGCCGCTTTTTCATGTATGACTAGACGCATTTGTCTCAATAGGTCAGAATAGTAAGTTGCATTTTTTGTAGAGCCTTTTAATCTATTAAAACAATTCCATCTGCGTCACCAAACACCGTAGCCATCAGCTTAGAGGCCGATCTTTACACTTTAAACTTCTTTTGCGGCCTTTCACCCTTCTCAATCACTGTATGGATTCCGACTTCCATTCAGGATCATACTGTCTGACCCATGTTTCATCAACGTTTACTATCCTGGAGCAAGTTTCGTCAACACTATCTCCGCATAAGTCTAAAAACGCCTGAGAATTTTCGACACGCCGCTCTTTGTCAAACGCCGTCAGCATTTTCGGTACCCAACGCGCGCTGACCTTAGTCATATGTAAATGTGTATGAAGAATTTCTACAACACGCTCCTTGCTAATGCTCAAGGCCTCAGCTAATTGACAAATCTTAATTATTCGATCCTCCAACACTATTTTTTTGACTTTAGTGACGTTTTGGTCGGTCACTACCAATATTGGCCGTCCTGAGCGGGGGTCGTCTTCGATCGACTCTCGTCCTTGTTTAAATAGGCTACTCCACTTTTTAACTGTAGCATATGAAGGCCCAGAGACACCATAAATAGCAGCATTTTTTTTAAAATGCATTGAGGAGTTTTTTTACTTTTCGTGAGGAATTTAATCACAGCCCGGTGCTCGATTTTCGTAATATGCAATGATAATTCAGACATGATACTGTTAATATATTATTATAAATATCTCGAGAGATTACTATTGTAATGACATTATGGTTTTTTCTATTATTTTGATTTTAAATGGTCTATCTAGTGGCTAATACCATAATTATATAAACGACCTAAAAATACCTTAAATATGGCTTAGAACTTTTCAGCCGCCCCTCGTAGTACAAACCTAGAGTTTAGTTTGGGACTAGGTCAATTTGTGTGACATTGTCCTGTAATTTATTGAGTTGTTAAATGTGTTAGGTTAGGTTAGGCACCACAAAAATTTGTTAAATAATGCAGCGGGAAGAACCTATTTTCAAAAGAAAAGTTTGTACAATGATATAATTTTCCAAATGATAAAACAAAAACTTATAAAAAATAACACTTTATTATTGATTATTAATTCATTATTTGTAAAACATTAGGGAACCGAAATATGGTTATACCTAGTACAAGAGGCAACTCAATTTCAGGGACCGTATCAGAGGCCGTATTACAAGCTGTGATAGCCTGTCAAGTCCCGGGCAGTGAAAAGGACGGAGACAGTTAGATAGCTCTCTCCCATTACGTAGATTTTAAGAACTTATAGTACGGACTCTGAAAGATATCAAAATCATATCATTGTTTAATGATACTGGTTTGTTTTGCAAGGGTTGAACGATCACTAGTCTTAAGAATAGTTATTTCAGATTCTGTGACAGCAAAAGAGTTACGTCAAGTAAAAACAATATCTCTTTAAGGGATACAAGTTTGTCATTGTACACATGCTATCTTAATTTTATGTAGAAATTTACTTGTAATTGTTTTACATAAATCGACTTCCACAAACAAACAAATAGACAGAAATAAGAACGTATGTGACGGTGTGTCAATAGATTTGCTATGTAACATAGACGTCTCGTCTATGTTGAGCAGTGGACTAGTAACGGCTGTTGATGAAAAAGCAGGTGAAACAAAATGGCATCAAAACGAAACTTAAATAAATCTATCTAACCACTCTCGCTTTCAATTAATCACGACCGGTTCCTCACGCCCCTCGTACTTAAAGGATTGAGGGCCATTTGCATAAGATTCACTGGCACTCCGATACAAGACGGGTTTATGGGCAAAGGGCCCGTAAACACGCCACGCACGTCGGTGCCGTGATCGTAATGCCGAAGAAGAACATACAACTAAATAACATGAAACAAATCAAATATCAAGGAGTAATGTTACTCAAATTAAATTTAGTCCCAAATTACGCTTTAGGCTTGTACTGTGAGCACTAGATAATAATAAAGTTATTAGTGAAAAGGACTATAAAGTTATAAACAAGAGTGAAATTGTAAACGATTCTTGTTTGTAGGTAATTAAATGTAGTAATAAACGGATAGGCAGTGATATAATCATTTAATCTGAACAAAGACACCAGTTTAAACATTGGATGATGGTCCATAAAGACATGTAGCGTGTGGATGATGTAACGGACACCTTCTCTGGAGAACGTTCTGTTACTAATATAAATAACTCGCTGTTAGGCACTCTTTTCATGGCAATGGACCGAGTTTCTAATAAGTCAAAGGATTTGGATTTGAATATTTATTTAAATACGTTATTTCTATATCATCATATAATTCGAAAAACATTTGGGCCTTCCCCAAGGACCACCACAACATCAGCGGTCGGTTTTGTGCTGCGTATTTAGCATTATATGAGAAATTTTATAATTTTGACGACACGTTGGTCTAGTTGGGAGTGACCCTGCCTCCGAAGCCAGTGGTCCCAGGTTCAAATCCCGGTAGGGCAGATATTTGTGTGATGAGCATGAGTATTTGTTCCTGAGTCTTGGATGTTTTATATGTATTTAAGTATTTATTTCCCTATCTAAGTAAGTTTATCGTTGTCTAGTACCCATAGTACAAGCCTAGAGCTTAGTTTGGGACTAGGTCAATTTGTGTGACATTGTCCCGTGGTATTTATTATTTATTTATTTATGAAGAATGCTCGGTGACATCCAAGAACATTCATAATTTTGATATGGACAGAGATCACTCTGGATCTTCGAATGTTATCGACAAAATACTGAGCCAATTCATGAAGATTTCTAAACTTTTGCATTTTACACTTTGTTGAAAGAAAGAAAGAAACAAACATTACTATGACGTAATATTACACTAAAAAAAGTACATTGTTCTCATTCATGAACAACAAAATAAAGACTTTGGATAGTCTTATGGAAAGACAGATACCGAAGTCAGTTCTTTTTGTAAGTGCAACCCTAAGAGCCTCATCGCACGCATCTCGAGTCGCGGTCGTAAAGGAGCGGCGGTTTAGTGGCAGCTTTATGTCTATGCCAGCCGTTTATGGGATTCAATCTGTGTAAACGCTCGTACGGGGTTGACAGAGGAAGATTGTGTGTTTATGGTTGGTGAACTTACTATGTTACTTAGACTCGCATTCGAGAAACAACGATGTACTTAAGGCCTAACTTTTTGCGTCAGAGTTACTAGAGAGTTTTTATTACTCGCCAGAGCTAACAATCTCTGTTCAAGTGAGTCTTGGTTGTTTTCTATGTATTTAAGTATTTATTTCTCTATCTAAGTATGTTTATCATTGTCTAGTACCAATAGTACAAGCCTAGAGCTTAGTTTGGGACAAGGTCAATTAGTGTGACATTGTCCTGTGATTATTATTATTATTATTATTATTAAGTAATAACGACATTTCATTGCTCCATTTGTATGTAAATAGCATCATACAAATAACAAATATTGCTGCTTTTTATGTCTACCTTGACGCAGGATATTAGGATGACGATGAAAGAATTTTTCAATCGAAAATGCGTTGTGTATGACATGACACCACATAAATTCTGGAAGAGAATGGAAAAAAGTATGATTTAGCTGCATGGAACAGGATGAAGGTGTCACTTACTAAATTATTGATAGCCTCAGCCCGCAACTTCGTCCATGTAGATTTCGACTATCGTTGTTCCCTCGGGAACCTTTAATTTTTCCGGGATGAAAAGTAACCTATATGTTAATTCGAGATCTAAGCTATCTCCACTCCAAATTTCATCTAAATCCATCGAGCTGTTGCAGCGTGAAAGAGTAACAAATATCCATACATACAAACTTTCGCGTTTATACTATTAGTAAGGATGATGATGCTGTTAGCATTGAAAAATATTTTTTACGTGTTTAATTTCCGATTGGCTGACACATTGACCGATAAAAAAGCTTCATCATTTTAACAACGTTTTAAATGTGTCCCTTTATATTTCACCTGTAGCTACCTAACTTTATCAAATAATGTATGTAAAAAAACTCATCACCATCTATCAGGTAAAAACAATCTCAACAATGCCAAATAAATCTCCATAAAAAAGTTCAATCCTGAATTTAAAATCCTGGGTAATTGAGTTTAGGTCGCGATGTGTGCCGAACTCCGGTCGTAAATAAAAACCGAGTTGGAACGGTGTTACGTACAAGGGTTGTCTGATGTACCTATGTACAGCTAATGTCAGTCACGTTTTTACCTCGCCGCTTTGATATTTAATATAAATATAGGCAAACGAATTCAAGTGGCCTTTGGATTGATTCTTGATAATGAAATACTCATAAACTTTGTTTGAAGATGAAAATTAAATGGTTAAATCGTAATTTTCAAAATTTGGGGTGAGTTGTGACGTTTCTCTGTCCATGTGGTTTTTCTTATTTTATGCCCTTGCTTCTCAAAAATTTACCTGGTACACAGGTAGTAATCACTCATAATTAGAATCCATAGTTGGTTCCTAACAACTTATACGCTATGTTAGTCACTATTACAATACACTACAATGCCCATCCAGAATTTCAGAATGGAATTCCGTTCTTCCAGCAATGATCTTCAGTATTCTATTAGCACCGCCTCTGACGCGACGCATCAGTGATGCTATCCGTTTCCGCCTGATTGCATAAAAGTCATCGTTCCTCGGCAAACAACCCTAATGCGCTACAAAATCTGAGCAGCCCCAACAGAACCCTGAAAGCATTGTTATATTGAACCCAGAGGGCATTGTAGGCTCTTTGAGTATAGTTGACCTATAGACTGCTCTTGTAAATTACTTGATGGAAGGTCTTAAACAGGGTGAAAATACAAAAAATAAATTCTCATTTTTGTCTAATGCTGATTTGTGTATAATATTGCATTTGACGTCTTTTAGTATCATTTTCAACTCAGCAGCCGTTTATGTCAAGTAAATAAGAGTTATCAAAACGTTGACAGTACGGAAACACGTCAAAATCAATATCATTTTTATCGTGTAGAATATCAGCCCAGGTGTACTCGATCAGGTGCTGTCACCTCGGCTCCCCGCTGTCATTAATAACAAAGTTGTAGAGCGATGCGTCGAGATTGGGACTCGGACGAGTGTTTGGTCATTTACCGGTCCTGATGAATACGTCACCGTATAATATCTCGAATTGATTTAAACATATACAGGACTAAATTCAAAGTAAATGGAGACCTGAGGAGACGAATTTTGACCTAAGGTGGGATATCATAGTTTAGAAGAAATAATCAAACAAGCGAAGAAACAACCACTGTTTCACGTAACAGTATGTGGAAACATACTGTAACGTGAAACAGTGGTTGTTGCACTTCTAAGCTGAGACATGCTTAAGTGGAAACTTAAGCATGTCTCAGCTTAGAAGTGCCAAAATTACTCGTACTAACTTTACTCAAACTAGATATATCTTTAATTTTATTGGTAATTTTCACCACTTTCCCCTGTTTTTTACGAAACTTGACTGGACTTTACTGGAAACGCTCCCTACGTATTCGTTGCTCAGTTCATCTTAAGCTCCAAAATCTCTTAAGAACTAGACGCTGATAGTAACAATCAATTAATTAGCGAATTAGGAGTCGAGTAAATATCCTCCGAGGATGTTCATTTGTCACGGAACTTCGGCAACGCTCGTGCGCGCTCGGGGAGGCTCGGGTTTCTTCGGGAGTTTGACGTTAACCGATTGGCGATTAGGAGAATGTTTCCCCACTCGCAACTAACTGACATAGATTTAGATTGGAAAATACTTCACTGAATGTTTTAGATACATAAATATGATTATTGTGAGCTTTGATCTTTTTATGTTGCTAAAACATTGACACTGACCCATTGCATGGAGATATAGAAGATTCGCCTGACCGAAAAAGGAGCAACAAGAATGTACCGAAGAGAGAATATATCATACACATCGTCTTCAATTATGTTTAAATAAAATATTACATAGGTTATATTTCATTCCTAAGTTTGAACCCCAAGAGAGCAATACCGCCACTGAAGCGATTAGCATCGAAGCATTCCATCTTAGTCCCTCGGGCTGGGAACGTATTTGCAAATACGACAATATGGCCCGTGTCAGCCGAGCCGCTTGGTTGTCCTCTACATGCCTTAAATACCTCGTACTTAATTTGTGTTAGAGACAGTTAATTTCCAAAATAATTTATTTGCATAATCAAGATACCACGAGCTGGTCCTAAAAATAAAATTGCATACATGAACCCTACTACGGTATCGCAAAATGTTCAATAGTTAAGTAAAATTATTAAAGGGTTATTCTGAGAATTACTAATAGTGCGTTTTCTTATTAATTATTCTCTATCTCTTATAATTGTATAGTTATATCTATTTTCTTAATATTATTTATGAACAATCGATAAACTCTTGCAGACAGTATGCATTCGCTCATAAGATATTTTATCGACTACATTATCATAAATCCTCTACGAGTATTATGCGTTCAAAACCCGTAAGAAATAACCAGCATTATTACAACCAATTTTACCATGAGAACTTTCTTGTCTGTGGTAGTAGGTTGAATTCGGAATCAAAACTCAAGAGGGTCTCTATTTTAGTAATCATAGATATTAAAATTGTTATAGACTCGAAACGTCAATTCAGTATGTTTTTTAATATAAACCGCAAGACTTTTGATCTCGAGTGACTTGAGGATAGGGACTTCATTCGTTTACCAATGATAAAAAAAAAACATTTGTCTTGACGGAGGATCGAATTGCCGCCATTATTTACTGTTATCATTTGTTTGTTGGTTTTTCGCTGTTACGAAAGTAGGATAATTCTCAACTTATGATATGTGTGTAGATAAAGTAGTATGCAACTAATAAATAAAATAATAATAAATATATGGGGACAATCTCACACAAATTGACCTAGTCCCAAACTAAGCTCTAGGCTTGTACTATGGGTACTAGACAACGATAAACATACTAATATAGAGAAATACATACTTAAATACATAGAAAACATCCAAGTCTCAGGAACAAATATTTGCGCTCATCACATAAATATCTGCCCTTACCGGGATTTGAACCCAGGACCGCTGGCTTCGAAGGCAGGGTCACTCCCAACTAGGCCTCCGTGTCGTCAAACTGCACATAATTAGGCCTTAATACACTCGTGTAATTTCTATTATGAAACCACACTCGTGTTTTAAGGCCTCTCATTATGCATCAGTTGCATAATGTTATATCTACCCTGTGGTTGCCGGGTTAAAATAGTGCCACTCCATGCTTCCTGTGGATGTCTTAAGAGGTGACTAAGGGCTTTTGACTTACTCTTTAAAGACGGTGAGATAAATTCGATTTTTGTTTACAATACAAAGGTGCTTCTGATGCGGCGCCACGCAGGCGGCTGAGGGATGTCGTTTTATTTTTATCATGTCTATTTTACCTTAGGTTATATTTTCTCGCTGCTCAGGTGAACGATTGTATGTGCAACACGAGACCAAAGTTTTTTGCATCTCGTGTCTTTGACTCCCTTGCTGCAATCAGAATTCTAACCTAGAATCGCTACGGTCATGATTAAATTCTAGGATCCTTCCCTTGCTCTGGATTTAAAATCAACACTCGCAGCAAAAACCAACTTTACCCTCTTGTTGCACAATATAAACTATTTAAACTACGAATTCCATAAACATTGAATGCAAAATGTGCCCAGTACACGTGCTTTGCTTTAAAACCCAGTGAGACCTGCGAGATATTTAGTTGGTTTTGTTACTTGTCGCAACGACATGGCGTCTAAAAAACGTCAACTTTTTACCTCTTTGTTAGCAGGTAAAGTCCGTAATGGCGGCGCCGCTGGTGCCGTGAGCTAATCCTCGGGGCGACAGTAACGCTGCGTTCTACGTTTCTTTTAATTGAAATCGTTCCAAATCGGACGAGAAACAAAACTTAAACGGAGCGGTGCAAGTAAAGAGCACTCGAGAGTTGTACAGTCAAGGTTAATATGTATACACTTTAGTACCTTGTCTATTTAACGTCATGTTTAAACTGCCATATGAAATTATCACAGCGATTAAAGTGATAAGGTACTAAAGTGTATACATATTTATGACCTTGACTGTACATTGATTCCAGAATCTAAGCGTTTCGAGGAAGTTTACAAAAATATTTTGACAACATTTTTACTATCATACACGTAATTATGAATAGTTTTATGCTACTCCCATTCCCAAATCTTTCATGTTTTCTGTGATATATGGAGAATAGATTTTAAACTAAAATTGCATTGTCCTGCTAAGACAAATGGCAGTACCTCGGACAAAACTGTTGTAGCCAGGGCACAGATACCGGTTGAATTTTCAAACCATTATTATGTACTTGACGCAAAACCTTTTAATTTCGGTTCCGTTCGCATAAACCGGTTTTTTATTTTTTGGTAAGTTCTTTTCGAAGTAACCGGTTAATCCAGACGCACGTCACGCACCATAAACAAGATCCGCTTAGTGTTTTCATTCAGTACAATACTTTTAGTTTGTCGACTCGTGGAATAAATCGGTTAATTAAAATAAAATAAAGTTCTCAAAACGTTCGCGTTCCTTAAAAAAGTTCGGAGCAAAACTGAAAAAAACCGGTATTAACCGGTATTTTTATACCGGTTCTGAGTCCTGGTTGTAGCAAATACAACCTTATCACTAACATCCGGCCTATATTTTAATATGGTCATGGAGTGTGCCGAATTCCATCGATTTCAGTGATTGAAAGACAAAACTTACATCCTTAAAACAAACTTCACTAAAATATTTTTTTTAAAAGATGAACATAATCGTTTCCACGGAGCAAAAAAAAATACAACGTAACAGAGGAAAATTAAACTACTACGACTAGATTTTAAGCACGTATACAATAGCGCTAAACAACAAGTGTCTTTCACGCATAATTTGTTTTATTGCTATTTCTTTGGGAACTGATTGATTTTCCGGAAAAATGGTATTCGTATCCGCGCTCTAAAATATCTCTGTTCTAAATTTACACGGTTGAAGGATTGAAACGTGAAGACTAAACAAACGGACGCCCTTTGAAATAATGATACTAGTAAGCATAAGTAATTTCCAACCGGTTTTCAATAAATATCGGTCCCTGAGGTAGATCAACCGCATGTGGCAATCCGACCAAATAACCAACTAATAATATTCCTAAAAAGTTCTGCCGCTCCCCTCTTACACCGCGTTCCTTCACATCTCCGTTCCCGTCCGAGGCGAGTGAAATTTCACGTAATTAATCGCTAGAATTTGGCAAAAGTCCTAAAACACAAGTTTTTGCGAAATATGAAGGAAGACAAACGAATTAGCGCGAAAATGCGCAGAACAGAAATCATGGAGATTTTTTAATGAAATGTGGAACGGAATCTCCAAGGAATTAGGAGCATCTTTGCACGCCATGGTATGCAATAATAAAACAGGTATTTTAAGGAATGTTAATCTTCTAGCGTATCTTTTTGACAACTTAATTTAAAAGACTGTAAGTTACAATAATCATAATTTCATAAATACCATTACTTTTGACTATTTGAAGAAAATAAAATTAGATTTGTTCATGATTTCATCTTTTGTTCTTCTGATCTTGGGTTCAAATCCAGCTCGCATTTCAGAGTCTAAAAGGTAACCAAAACAGTTTCTGACTGCTCATTGTTGCTCAAGCCTCGAATTGCATCTAGATCTAAAGTTTATTTACTTACTAGTAGTGATAGGTACAGGTTAAACACACCAAGCCTTAAATTACTTGTTTGATTGACCTTTTTAGGGTTTCGTTTCCAAAGGGTGCCAACGGAACCCAAATATTAAGGCTCTCCTGTTGGTCCGTTTGTCTTTGTACCATAAAAGCTCTTTTGATAAAAGCGGGAGGAGCAAAACCCGTGCTTCTGTTCAGTTCACAAGAAAAAATTAAATATTCTTTTACCGAACAATTGGTCCTCACGTGTTATTTTTGTAATAAGTCCATGAATGTATCTATAAATAACTTGACATTGGCGAAATAAAGGTGTATTTCGCCAATGTCAAGTTATTTATAAACACATTCATGGACTTATTATATAAATAATACGTGAGGACAAAACAGGGAGTGAATCCATTAATTAAAATAACGTATTAGCTTTACAGGGTGGCTCATTTAGATCGGTCAGTATGGGAAAGTCTGACTCTATATGATATACGACGACCATATCATCGATTTTAGTGACAAAAAAACTGCAGACATAGATTTATAAAAAAAAAACTGTACTCATCTCAGAAATCGAACCCGGACGTTTTAAAAAAAATAAATGCACACTGTTTCCATTTAGGTATCGATTGTGTAGGTCTTAAGCAGTAAATGTTACTATATCCTTTAATTAAACTTAGTGGGTGTTCGAAATGATAACCATTTTATTTCAATATAACTTTGAACTCGTTTGTGTGTAAAATCTCAAATTGTATCTTTGCTGCTTTAATGCCATTCCTGAACTTATTAGTTAGAATGCATTTTATTTATTTTAGACATTTACTGCTTAAGACCTACACAATCGATGTCTAAATAGAAATATCGAAGTTTTATTTTTGAAAACTACCAGGTTCGATTCCCGAACTGAGGGTACTTACTTATTTTTTTATAATCTATGAATGCAATTTATTTAAAATTTTGTAATCTTCCAATTTAATTGTAAAACCAAAATTAACAATTAAATGGGGTTCCCATATAAGTAAACTAGTACAAAACCCACCGTATCCCACCCACTCGCGTACATGATTATACGCTATTGTTTTACGCCGACTAAACCACAACAAAAGCTAATTACGTGAATTTGGTCGAATCCTCTATTTTGGCAAAGCCTAAACCACTGATTAAATATGCATTTGAAACAAAGCCTGCGCTCCGCTGCACACAACTAATTGATCAACTAAGCCTCTGTTGCTCACAAAAAGGTAACTCCGAATAGCACTGTCCCTCTTCATCTGATACCGAGGCACTGTTGTGTAAACGAGACGGCTTCCATTTCGCATGCCGCCGCGACAAAGAGACCGACTGCTCTAATATTTATGGCCGCACGGGGTATTTCCGGCGCTGGTTAAGAGCCGTCTGTCTGTGCTCCGTACTATTGTCCCCGGGATTCACCGGGAATATTATGTCTAGGCAAGTCAATAAACAGTTAGGTACACGATGACATGTACAGCCTATGACCACCATGAGTTTGGAACCCTTAAATGACTCCAAAGACAGTCATTTTACCTGCCGCGCCCTAGTATGACGAACTGTATGAAAACTTAATACCTACAATCACAGCGCTTATAGCAAAATGAATAACTTTAAGATTTTGAAATATGTTTTTGTCATAAACGTTAATGTTGCATATTAATTATTATTATTTAAATAAATAAATAAAATAAATAAATATCAGAGGACAATGTCACACAAATTGACCTAGTCCCAAACTAAGCTCTAGGCTTGTACTATGGATACTAGACAACGATAAACATACTTAAATAGAGGAATACATACTTAAATATATATAGAAAACATCCAAGACTCAGGAACAAATATTCGCGCTCATCACACAAATATCTGCCCTTACCGGGATTTGAACCCAGGACCGCTGGCTTCGGAGGCAGAGTCACTCCCAACTAGGCCAACGTGTCGTCAGACGTCGTGTGTACGTCGTGAGAAACAAATAATCATTTGATTTTTAAATAATTCGCACTATCTTAAAGTACGTCATTCATATCCATAAATAAACTCCTTCTGAACCGACTTCAAAAAAGGAGGAGATCCTCAGTTCGACAAATTTTTTTGTGTGTTTGTTACGCGATTACTCCGTCAATCCTTTATTTTAGGGTCCCGAGGTAGCCCCATTGTTAGTTGTAGATATTAGTTGATAGTATTACCATTTGAAAACAAGTTATTTTTTGAGTTCTTAAAGCGGTTTTTTTTTAAACGTTTTTGCCTTTCAAAATAATTTTTAACGTTACGCACTTAAGGTCAATTTTTCCATATTTAAAGCGTTATGAAATAAATCGTACAAAGGTTAGTAAAGTTGATCCATAACAACGGAATTGGTCTCTATAAATAAAATAAAAGATTACAGAAGTCTTGTTCATGATTTTGTTCACTTTAAATCTGTTATTTGCTCTGTTCTTGGAAAGAGAAAGCCAATAAGCTGAGCTATTATTGAAGAGCTGTCAATATTTTCCCGAATTCCGACACTTCCTAACGTCTGAGTGATTCATACTTTACTTTCAAAATATTTGTTAGTAAACAAATTTAGCTATAAATCAACTGCAAAGGCCAAGGTTAACCTTGGATAGCTTTATAAAGATAATTACAATAGAAGTCTGAAATAAAAAGAGTTTTGGGTTGTAATTTTTGGTAATTTGTCAGAGATGGATTTTTTAGGTAAGTATCCATTTATAAAAGTCGTACATTATGATTGATATATTCAAAATAAACACACTTAACTAATAGAAGTACAATTCAATACAATACAATACAAATACTCTTTATTGAATACAAAAAATAAACAGAATCCGGAACAGTACATTTTAATCATAGGTATACAACAGGCGGTATTATCGCTAAATAGCGATCTCTTCCAGACAAGCTTGGATAGAGAAATCACTAAGGACACATGTACATGGCAGGCGGTGTAAACTAATTCCTATATACAATACATACATACATACATAACATCACGCCTTCATACCCAGAGTGGGGTAGGCAGGGCTACAGATATACCAACAACTCTAAAAAGACTTGTTGTTCTGTAACCACGTTTTGCACTAACAGGCCAAGAAAATTACCAGTGTATTAGTGACAGGTTGCAAGCCCATCGCCTAACACTACTACAAGCCTTTATTCCCTTAGTCGCCTCTTACGACATCGACAGGAAGACATGGAGCGGACACATTCTAACCCGGCAACCACACGGTATATAAAAATACTTATTAAATAATTATGTAAAATTGGAAAAGGGCCGAATCTTAAGTACCCGAAACCGACGTGCATGCATGACTCGATGTATGAATGTGGAAGAAGCGAAAGAGCTTTGTCAGGATCGTAGCAGGTGGAAAGAAGTGGTCTATGCCTACCCCTCTGGGAAACAGGCGTTATTTATGTATGTATGTATTTAAATAATTATGTTTCAAGTTTTTAGTTGTCTTTCTTCTTTTTCTGTGCACCCACTTTGTAAATTTTTGATTAGTGATTTGTTCGACTGGTCGATACTAAGTAGTATTATTATAGGCTTGTTTTAGGTCCTCCATTAGTATTTCTTTCTGTGCAACAAATAAATATTGGAAAAAAACCTAATTCTCCCTATTTTTTTCTCTTAACGGTCCATATTGTTGCGCTGGCTGGCCGTGGAGGATAAGAAGTCAATTATCATGAATACTTTAATGTTCTATCTCCTTTGTCGGGTGGATTTCAAGTTATAAAAAATACTGCTTCTTTAGAGTTGAATGAAAAATAAAATCTTAATAACAATTATTTTGAAGCATTTTAACCTTAACATTCGTAGAATAAAATTTTAGTTCTTTATTCTGTATTTAAGTAGTTCTAAAATATTGTTTTACATCAATTAAGACTTTTATTTAGACCTTTTTATTTTACTCGTTTGTCTCAAATTGTATAATCATTTTTGATAACCTACTAATTTAAAAAGTATACTTACGCTTACAAGAACTTTAATTAGCAAAAAATTGTAACCTTTGAAATAAAATAACTTAGAATTCGGTAACGTAACAGGAAAATGAAGTAACGGAATTACGCGCGTCTTAATTGATAAAGAAACATTTTTAGAAATGCTAATTTAGGCCAAACGGTTTACTGGCAAAATAATTATCTCTGGAAATTACTTACAAAATGAAAAATACCCTCGACCCGTAGGTACAAAGAGCAATAACGTAGGTATCTGAATATTTTTTCCTTTACAGAGTGATCATTTGCATTCATTAACGGCATAAATAATAATAATAATAATAATGATAACTTTGTTTAAACCATGATGAACGATTATCAATATGATCTAATAGAAGTTGCATGTTTAATCTTGTGTTTTAAAAAAGATAGTAACAGGTAGTTTTGATTGCCCGAATTTATTACAAAAATAAATTTCTACGTTCCCCCAAGAGTACTAGATCTTGTAATATATAGTTATTCTGTCTGACAAATTGTCGCACCAACCTCGGTAGGCATTGCCCTCTGACGCGCAT
The DNA here is from genome assembly GCA_949316455.1 of Acleris holmiana. Taxonomy (NCBI): domain Eukaryota; kingdom Metazoa; phylum Arthropoda; class Insecta; order Lepidoptera; family Tortricidae; genus Acleris; species Acleris holmiana. Next base: position 3,145,929 of record OX438783.1, on the reverse strand, counting down.
GTTTAATATTTATAAGCAACACCAACAACTTCTTTAATTAGGAAAGAACTTTATTAAGTAGGAATATTAAGTAGTTCCAATAACAAACTAAGCCGAACTTTAATAAGTGCATTTAACTCTGTTTTTTTTTTGTTCTACGCATGCGGTGATCTTCTGTAAGAAATAAGGCGTAGTGTGCATGTTAATTATTCATGTAACAGTGTACACATAGAGTGTGTTGAAGGGCCTAAACAAATAAATAAATAAATTTGATTATCATCGTCTTTCAACTGTCCACTCCACTAATGGACGTATACGTTAAGATTTTTTTTATCATATTCTAATGAAACAAGTTACATAAATGCAAACTTATCTTTAGCGTCGACTGTAACTTTCAATACTTATTTAAAACGTAACACAGGTTTCTATAAGTTTTGATTGAGAAAAAAAAGAGCATAATCAACAAATCACTAAAACATATATTAAATGAGAGTTCGGCAAGTTTTGAGAATGTTGTACGATCAATAAAGGAACTAATCCGGATTACGGAAATTCAGTTTAATTACTGTCCGGACCTGCGAAAACATAAAATCCAATTACTCATCTAGTTTCATGCGGGTGCGTGGATTTGTACTTTAAAACGGGGGCACTAGTTCATAAATGAAATTCAGTGTTACCACAAATCAGTGAAGATCAGGGGTTTTTGTTTACAGCTAATGGAACGCCTTTTTCCACACCCACCAAATAATTGTGCTTGTATTCAAATTTGGAAACTTTAATTATTTATGTTTACTTTTGTGTGACAGCACGTTGCTGTGGTTTTTTGTGTCACCAACTGTTGTGTTCAGCTATATATATATGCGTGCGCTGCTTGTCTCTTTGCTGACTAGGGTTGGTTTCTGTCTTTAAAGACCAACATCCCACTCTTTAAACCTGCATAAACCGCCCATCGTGGGGACCAACAGTACCACGGTTGTTAAAGCACACGTCATCAACGTGACATCTGACTAAGGCAGTGCTGAGTACTATATTACCTGTCCTTTACAAAGGAAGTTTACATACACATCCATAACGCCACGCCTTCATTCCCAGAGTGGGGTAGTCAGAGCTACAGAAATACCAAACAACTTTATACTTGTTGATAATTTATTCTGTAACCACATTTTGCACAGTCAGGCTAAGATGTTTACCAGTGTGTATTAGTGACAGGTTGCAAGTCCATCGCCTAGCAGTACTACTAGCCTTTATTCCCTTAGCCGCCTCTCACGACATCCACGGGAAGACACTATACTAACCCGGGAGTCGCACTATACTAACCCGGTAACCACACGGAAGGAAGTTTTAATAAACAAAATAAAATAGAAATATATTTTTTCATTGTTTAATGGGAACATAAATTTGAGACAAATTATCCTTAATCCTATTAAAAATTTCGGGAGTGAGAGATAATCATAGATTGCTTCAATTTTTGAAAATAAGAATAGAAATGGAGGACGGATATTTGCGATCCTGGTATAAAAACAGGTTAAAATACACTTCTTCAATAAAAAAACCCTCATTAAAATTGTTGAGTTTATTGTATATTCGCCGGTAAACCTAGTTCGAGGACGACAAGTTGACTTAGTTAGGAGTGACCCTGCCTCCGAAGCCGGCGGTCCCGGGTTTAAATCCCGGTAAGGACAGATGTGTGACGAGCACGATTATTTGTTCCTGAGTCTTGGATGATTTCTATGTATTTCTCTTTTTAAGTATATTTATCGTTGTCTTGTACCTATAGTATATGACGTAACGACGAAATTTTAAGACGAATAAGACCGTCTCTAGAATCTCTGAGTGAGGTGAATAGTGGCTTTTGAACCAATTTAAACGTGAAAAAGTCGCCACAAGAAAATCAAGAGTCAGGCTTTAATAAAAACACAAATGACTTAATTAAACTCTAATTTTATTAATAACTCTAGTCATAAAACTATAAAATCTCCCGTGACTGACTAGAGTGTAGGCGTCCTCAAATAATTATATGCACATAAAAAAAGACAAATTCTCTTTTGTTAAGCACATCATTTCTCTCTGCTTCGACCACTTAAATTAAATAGTCATCCTCACCCCATCAAACTGGCCCCAAACAAACTTTTCCGTTTGATCTACTTACTAACTGGCAGTTTAGTCGATCGATACCCTTCGTCCTTTTAAAACAAACACTGTCCCTTTGTACATATTTATGAGTCAACTTATTTAATTTTCGGTCGGGGTTGTTTTGTCTTTTGGACACTAACACAGTAGTTGGCAGTAGGCGGCGGTCGAAGTCATAAGATAACTGGAACTAGATGACAAAACTAACTATCTCGTAATTTAATAGATATTACACACATACGTCACGCCTTCATTCCCAGAGTGGGGTAGGCAGAACTACAGAACTACCAACAACTCTAAAAAAACTTGTTGATAATTATGTTATCATATTTTGCACAATCAGGCTAAGATGTTTTCTAGTGTATTAGTGACAGGTTGCAAGCCCATCGCCTAACAGTACTACAAGCCCTTATTCCCTTGGTCGCCTCTTACGACATCCACGGGTAGACATAGGGTGGCACTATTCTAACCCGGCAACCACACGGATAAACAAATTAAAATTCGGTATTTGGGTAAGGTCCAAAAACATAATTAAATTTTCTATGATTTTTTTAATCATGCGACGAAAGTTAGCTATACAATTCTGTAAGGATAGTTTTCGTTGCATTATGGAACTTTTTCGCCCTCGTTGTTTTAATGGTTTGTTGGTCCAACTTTTTATGTCACACCCATTTGTGTTTGTATTTTGTGCCTTGCTAAGCCAAATGGTAGCATATCAGATAAATAAACTAATAGCAATTGCAACTTTGACTTTGATTGGGAGACGAGCTGTTGGTAGGCCTCCAACAAGATGGAGCGACGACCTCGTAAGGATCGCGGGATCGCGATGGATGCGGAAGGCACAAGACCGGTCTAAGTGGAGAGCCTTGGGGGAGGCCTATGTCCAGCAGTGGACGTCTTTCGGCTGATATGATGATGTTGATGATGAATTGCAACTTTATTACTACCAGAGAGCTATTTCACCATCTTGACGATGACGCATGACAGGGACAATTCGCTGATACGATTACATCACTGAGTTTTATGTAAGCTGCAACATGTACACTGAAATGTCACCTGTCATCGTCAGGATGGTGAAATAGGGGACAGGGCTGAGATTTTACACGTATGCAATATTGCCTTGGACGTGTTTCCGTATCGTCAACTTTTTGATAACTCTTGTTTACTTGACAGAAATGGCGGTCGAGTTAAAAACAATACTAAAACACGTCAAACGTAATATCGTTTTAACGCAGTAGAATAGAGGCCCTGGAGAGGATTGAATCTGGTTTAACTATTAAATTTGAGATACCGCTTATTGGCTAAGGGAGGCAGTTTTATAGCGGGCTGGTTTCTGCAACTTATTCTCTACAAAAGGCATATTGACAATGGGTTGATCAAGCGAGTGAGCTCGACATTTAAACAACCTATTTGAGGAAGCATGTCGTTCAATATTGGTAATACCCCTGACAGGACAACTTAAACTAGCCGGTTATCATCTGTCCAGAGCTGGGATTCTACACGGTAATAACGATATCATCTTTGACGTGTTTTGTGCAACGTTTTTATAACTCTTATGTCATTTACAATAATGGCGACTAAGACAGAAACGATTCTAAAACACGTCAACCGCGATATCATGATAACGCAGTAGAATAGAGGCCCTGATAATAAGGAAGTTTCTTTAAAGAAAACATTGCAGTGCGTATTTTGCGTGTGGAATTGATATTAAAATTCCACAGGAAGGTAATTAAATTAAATCGACAATGTGTTGTTTCCCTGTCAATCCAAACCTGAGAACCAAAACTATAATTTGAATTGACACCAATTTTTTTTTATTCCTTATCTTATTTTATAGATTTAAATATTGTCGCCGTCAAACAATGTGGGGATCTCAAATACATACAAAAATATAAAATCCACTGTCAAATAAGTAAAAAAACAAGCAGTTCTATTGGCAGTAGTTATTTTTTATACAAATTAAAACCACAATGAATCCTAAACTGCCAATAGGATAATTAACACATTTTCTTTTAAATTATTGTAGCAGAGTTTTGGATTTCATGCTTTTTTTTTTCAAACTAAAACAAGGATTTTGAATTTTTTTCCAAGCCATAATTTTAATCTATTTTTGTTAGTAATCGCTGCCGCTTAACCCTGCCGCCGCCGCCGCGGGTCGCCTGGGGCGCGGACCACTTACCTGTTGTCCGGTTTTTCTCGAAACGATTTTCTCATTCGATATAAGCCTACGGCTACGTCTGACAGTTTATTAAATAGGCAAAAATTTCGCTATTTGAAATTCTGTCCAAAAATGTATTTTGCGGCCAGTTTTTATTGCAGACGTTTGATGTTCGTAGTCTTCTAATAGAGACCAAAGTAATGCAAGTCCCATTTCGGCAAGTCTACATTAAATATAACGAAGATCCTTCTGCAACCTACTTCATCATCAGATCTTAGATGCTGTGGGGGTGGTGGCTCTTCAATTAAACATTTTTATGGTTGCCTAATTATATGAAACACACTTATACGTACGTTTCAAGGCTCTGAGTGTATCTTTTTTTTGTAGTAAGGTGTTTCTAAGTTAATCCTTGGCCATAGAGGCGACGTGGAGGTCTTCAACCTTTATAATACCCATAATGTTGCAATGCCTCCAGGTTTACTAATGTATTCCAAATTTCAGCTCATTACGATAACGGGGAGTGGTTTAACATTGACTTGTGAGATCGAACCGATTTATACATTTGGGAGTTATGATACCGCCGGCACACAGACAGACAGCTGCACGCATTATACTTCCTACAACCCTGCTGATTGAGTTATTAAAAACATGGCTTAAAGAGCAGAATACAGCTACATGTCACTTGCCAGACCAAGTAAAATGCAAAGGTAAGATATTAACAAATATGAAGTTGACTAAATTGCTTCAAGAATATTTTTTTATAGTATTCAACAATATTTAAACCAGTGAAAGCTTAGCATAATAAAATACATTTTGACAATGTTGTTTAAGAAAAACTTTGACGATCAAAATAAAAATTATAATCAAAATCAAAATGTTTATTCAGTAAATAGGCCACCATAGGGCTCTTTTACACGTCGGTAATATGAAGTGAATTTACTAGCGCTTCAGTGGGGCTAGACAAGGTGTACTCGACACTCGCTAGCGATTATGTTTCAATTGAAAAATATATGGATTTGACGTAAGTGTCACGTTACTATCTCGGTGGTTTACGTCAATTCCATACATTTATCAATCGAAACATAATCGCTAACGATGTCGAATGCAACTTGTCTAGCACCACTGATAAGACCATCATTGCGGAGAAGAAGCGCCAAGAAAGTCAAGATAATTTGCATTCCCGCGTGCGGGTTGAATACGCACGAACTGTTATATTTCTTAACATCTTGTACTTAACCGTATTGTAGCAAATTAATGATATTATATTATGATCATTCGTTTTAAAACGTGATACATGTCATGTATTGTCGTCAACGCAATTTTGACATAACAGAGATAAAACAGGCAGCAGGATACAAGTGTGGAAAACGTTTATCTCACGATCCAAAATTGTAACCACACAAAAAAGAATGCAAACAAAGCAACGTAAATTCGATCGCGCTAACAATGTCTAAATTAAAGCTTTTAAGACGAAACTTTAAGCCGGTCTTAGCTTCGATTTAGAGCTTTCTTAGGTCTTCAAATAGTTGTCTTATACTACCCTTTTGTTCTATTTAGGAGAAGCCATCGTAAATTTCATACTATATGATTACACTGAGAAATAACACTAATATTACAAATACGAAATTCAGTGAGTGTTAGTGTGTTGATATGTTTGTTACTTTTTTTACGCTTAAACGAAGGGATAAGATAAAATTTGGAGGGTTTTCTATTGGATGGCATAATGTATCTTTCGCATAAAATTGTTTGACCGTAAACGGTTTTTTACAATAGAAACGGTTTGATTTTAATTATTATTAATAACTTACATAACCTTACCTAATCTACACTATACATGTTTATTAAATTCTGCAAACTCAGCCTAAAAGCATGTTATGCGATAAGATTTTAAGGGAAATGATACATTATGCGTAAAAAGATTATGCGTTTCAAAGGGGAACCCAATTTGGAATGCGTCATACTCGTGAACGGGTGCTGTTTGTGGGGTCCAGTCTGTTCACGTTTACAAGGACTGGGTCTTCAGTTTATTATTCCCTTTATGGCTTTTGACGTAGAGACCTCGTCGTGTTGTTCTCCTAGACTTATTATTTTTAGTTTAATGTTATTAGCCTTACATTTGTATTGATTTTATTTGTTCAAGCTTTAATCATTATTATTTATTACTTTATTAAGTACTTGTAATGTAACTTACTTTAAAGTATTTATGTACTTTATGTTTGAAAAAATGACCTTCTGCTGGAGTTTCTTGGCGCTTCTTCTCCGCAATGATGGTCTTATCTGAAGCGCTAGTAAATTCACTTCATATTACCGACGTGTAAAAGAGCCTCATGGGGGCCTATTTAGTGAATAAACATTTTGATTTGTGTTTTTTTTGGAATGCATATTGTAAAACACTGTGGGATGGTCAATAGGACTAACAAGGAAAGGTACCCAACTGTCAGGCACCGATTTGTTTGATTTTTATATAATTATATTAGTGAGTACTCTAAAATGACGGAGACGTATTTTATTTAGCTGCTCAAACTCAACCTATTAGGACAAATTGTCCTTCAAAAATCAACAAGTAATAACTAATTTTCTATTTAAATTCAATTGGTGCCGTCTTAGATGATTTTAGTAGGTATAAACACTTTAATCGCCTGTATCTCAAGAACCAATGATGTCTACTTAGTTGTCGTCGTCGGTCGTTGTATGAGCTTTTATTTAAGATTCTTTTCAGATTTTTTGTAGGTATTTGGAATGGGGGGAGGGACACTTGAGTCTAACAAAAATTAGCGCTTTAAAGCTTAATATTTCATAAACGGATAACTTAATCGAAAAACTGTTTTCACAAACCCGTAATATTTTTGAAAGAACTATTCAACGATGCTTCACACTATAGGTTAGACGAGATAAAAATACGGACGGACATGGTGAAACTATAAGGGTTCCTAGTTTGACTACGGAACTCTAAAAAACACCCTTCCAAGTTTTATATTTCTCATCGTACAAGTTGTTTTTTTTTTAATATACATTTTACAGTCCATGATATGTTTTTTTTTCATGTTGTCCAACATAATTATTACTATGCCAGTAATTAACTAGCAATTTGCTTTAACAAAACTACACATGAGTTAAAGGGTTTGGTCACCTTTTAGTACTTTGGAGGTAAATTTCTCCCAATAGGTTGAGTTTGTATAGCTGAAAAAAACTACGTTTCCATTAATTTAGACTACTTTCTAACATATACAGGGCGTCCCACATGGAAGGAAAGTACCTTGAATATTGTAGATGGAACATGTTACTGAAAGAAGACATTATTTTAATTTAAAAAACAATTTAAACTGAATTCATAGATATTTCAATAATTACATGGTTGAACCGGGAATCGAACCCGTTACACGAGAAAAATAATTACCCTGTAGCTTTATCATACCAATCGAAAGGCTTCATCATAAGGATTATTTTTTGCTAAATAACATAGTGTCAGAAATAAAAGGAAGACCATGAATTTTAACATTTTTAATACAAAATTAATCAATTTATCAAATGTTCAAAATGAGTCCCTTCCTGTTGAATACAAAGTCGTACTCTTTTGATTATTTCGCTCCCTGTCGATTTTTTGATCTTGTTGTGGTGGATATTGTTTGTAGCTCGAGAACACTTTCATACTGGTTCTTGAAAACAACATTTTTGAAATAACCCCATAAAAAAATCTAAATCTATCTATCTCTCTATCTATCAGCTTTTCATTTTTCTGAACAAAATTTCACATCAAATGTTAAAATTCATGGTCTTCCTTTTATTTCTGACACTATGTTATTTAACAAAAAATAATCCTTATGATGAAGCCTTTCGATCGGTATGATAAAGATACAGGGTAATTATTTTTCTCGTGTAACGGTTTCGATTCCCGGTTCAACCATGTAATTATTTAAATATCTATGAATGCAGTTTAAATTGTTTTTTAAATTAAAATAATGTCTTCTTTCAGTAAAATGTTCTATCTACAATATTCAAGGTACTTTCCTTTCTATGTGGCATAGCCGCGGGACGCCCTGTATAAAAATGAAACAAATCGGAGCGGGACAGTTGGGTACCTTTCCCTGTAAGTCGCGCAGAAGGTAGTTGAATGTAACAAGTAATATTCCCCTACTGCGAAGTTACTCCGCAGAAGTTACTGCAAACTTATTATGTTACTATCAAGTTTTAGTTACCACGTTACAAGTTCGTTGCTGAAAGTACTTTATTACGAGGGAACGTGCGGACGTAATCAGTTCTAAGGGTTTATTTGATTATTCGTTTATTCCACAAAATGAGGGAGTGTATATAAACAGAAACACTACTAATTCATGCGTCACTACATAGTAGGAAACAAAGTCGCTTACTTAGATCTTTAAAACTACGCAACGGATTTTGATGGGGTTTTTGTTAATAGATAGAGTGATTCAAGAGGAAGGTTTATATTACGTATAATATTTCAACCCGGAGCGAAGCGAGAGTGGATTGCTAGTATAATTATTTAATTAAGTAATAAGTTAGAAAAAACATATAAATATTAAGAGCGATCTCTTACAAAATTAAATGAACCTAGTCCTAAACTAAGCTGTAGACATAAAAAAACATAACTTTTAAACACGAAAAATACTTAACTAAAGGACACCCGCAAATTCGTACGCGTATGATTAGTTTCCCGCTCAATTTCCAAAAATCCCTATTTAGTGCACTCCAGGATATCCAAGGAATATTCTCTCAAAATTTCAAGTGTCTAGCTCCAGCGGTTTGGCCTGTGCGTTGATCGATCAGCCAGTCAGTTTTTTTTAAATATATAGAATACATAGAGAACATCCGAGAGATATTTTTTTATTAGGTATAAACACTTTACTTGCCTGTATTTCAATAACCAATCAAGTCTACTAGGTCGTGATAGTTTTGTATAAATTCTTTATAATATGCACTGTCATCAAAAATATTTTTCTGATTTTTTGTATTTTTAGTTTCGGCTGTTAAGCAAAAAATAGCACTTTAAAGCTTAATGTTTCATAAACGGATCACTTAATCGAAAAATTTGTATTCACGAACCCGCAGTATTTTTGGAAGAACTATCCAACGACACCCCACATTATGGGGTAGACGAGAAAAAAATAGCTACGCTACGTGTAGAGGAGATACACAAAAAATTTTTTTTTTCAAGATTTTATTTCACCATTTTGTTGGCGTGACTAATATATTATGTATATATAAATATGATTACAGCTTTCTAGTACCTACTAAGAGTCTTTGAGCAGAGCTAGGCTACGGACGGACGGACATGGCAAAACTATAAGGGTTCCTAGTTTGACTGCGGAACCCTAAAAATTATTAAAAACTGCAACTGGCTGCAGCAAAACTTCAGGCAAATACCCAGTGGCCAATTTATTTTTAAATCCTTCGTTAACACTACAAAACTCTTCAAGCCTTCCTGCTACCAAGGGGTTTAAAGTCGTGTCAAAATAAATCGACGAAAGCCCGCCTTAAGGATTAGCGATCTGACAGGCGGGACAAGTTTACGGCAAAAATGTAAAATACCGGGACCGATTTATGTCCCCCGCGGCGAACAGGCTGTGTAACATCCAATTTAAACTGCAGAGTGGGGGTTAAATTTATAACTGAAAAACGTGGAGTTAAAATTGATACTTCGAATTTTAAAATATTATACTTGTTCATGGAAGTTATTGAAAGGTTTTCATTAGGTTAAAACTTTTTAGCGGGAAATGAAATAGAAGGTACTTTTAATATTGCCCTAACTTTTTTCTATAATATATATATTGCCTTGGTAAGGGTGCGTTTAAATTATACCAGTTAACTATTTTCACGTCTGAAAATAAAGATGATGTGACAAACAAGTAGTAATTTGTTTATAGTTTAGATAATATATAAATTAGGGGGAGAATTCTTACAAATTACTAGCATAGAGGCATTCCATCTTAGTCCTCAGGGTTGGCAACGCATAAGAGGTCTTAGGATTATAGTCTTGAGAATTCAAATGTGTATGGGTCTCAGATTCCACTTACCATCAGGTGGCCTGAGTGCTCGTGTGCCTTCACCTTAACATAAAAAAAAAAAAAAACAAATTTACCAATTAAGTCACAAACTAAACTTCAGGATTGTATAGGTCCAAAACGTAGACTCAGGAATTCGCGCTTACCACCCAAATATGTGCCCTTACTGGAAATAGAACCTGGGCCTCTATTCTACTGCGTTATAACGATATCGCGTTTGACGTATTTTAGAATCGTTTATGACTCGGCTGCCATTATAGTTAATGACTTAAGAGTTATCAAATCGTTGACAATACGGATACACTTCAAAAGCGATACCGTTTTCACCGTGTAGAATCTCGGCCCTGGGGTCACTGTTTTTTTAAAGCCCATAGTCATTCGCAATCTTACGATGACAATCTCAGGACTGAAAATCCGTTGCCAACCGTTTGGATTTGGATAGAATGCCTCTGTGTGAGTCATTTCACTGGGTGTCTTACCACACTGGAACACAACATTGCAAACACTGATGGTAGTAAATCAAGGTCCTTCCACCACTAAACACACAACATATTTTTGCAACTGTTCGCGTTTTTTACAATATTTATCATATACTGCACAGAGACACAAGAGACACAAGGGATGGCTCAAAGATAAAAAAAGCTTTTTACAAATCACGGTCACGTAAGTAAAAAAGAGCTTAATAAAGACTGCATTATCCACGACCTTAGCTTTACAAACTTTCCAACTCAGAATATTAACAAAACAATATCGCCCGCCGTAGCTTTTAACCGTTTATGAAAGAAATATAAAACGAAAGCTCTGGCAACGTTCGTAGTGCTTTTGTCCTGTCTAGTTTTTTTAATATTGTGTGATATTAAGCTTTCAATGAAAGCCTTGGTGGAGTGGTCGGAGTGCTTCTACTATATTGGGGCTTTCTGATTTTGTAACATTATAATAATAAATTTCACTTAGACGTAGGAGAGTAGATACTCGTATTCGATGTTACTCACCTACATTACATGACATCACGCCTTCATTCCCAGAGTGGAGTAGGCAGAGCTACAGAAATACAAACGGGTCTAAAAAGGCTTATTGATAATTCTGTTACCACATTTTGCACAATCAAGCTGGGACGTTCGTATTCGATGTTGTGTATCCACTATATACCTTAATTCACAATAAATTGTAGCCATTAAGTAAATAAAGAAGTCAATTACAAGCACATTCTATAACCGCGACGATAAGTTCTCGTGAAAGCTCCGCTGTCATTCCGAAAGTTCTGAAAGCTCGTTATTATTTACGGCGCGCAGCTTGGCGCTATGAGCTTTAAATTTAGTGCAATTTATTATGTTCATTGCGACTAACGAGGGACCCAGATTAAACCAAAAACATGAACATTATTCCTGAAGTAAGGTAAAACCGGGTGTCTATCATGTCATTCACACACCTTTCATCGAATGTAACATTTCATGGAATTTCATTTCATCGAACGCTATTATCTGCTGTAACAATAATGTTTTCAGGGTATCTTAAACACCTAACCTACATACATACATACATTACATCAAGCCTTCATTCCCAGAGTGGGGTAGGCAGAGCTACAGAAATACCAACAACTCTATAAAGATATGTTAATAATTCTATAACACATTTTGCACCGTCAGGCTGAGATGTTTACTAGTGTATTAGTGACAAGTTGCAAGCCTATCGCCTAACCTAACCTAACATACGTAATTAATGTTTGATATACCCTGAAAACATTATGGTTTCAGCGGAAAATAGCGTTCGATGAAATGAAATTCGATGGTACATTCGATGAAGTGATGAGTTAGCGGTAAAATCAGGTAGACCGGTATAAGCGAAACCTTGCCTGCATGCTACTGTACCGTATCTATGTTTATCGTACAAAATTAACATCCATACTACTCGTTATATAATATTACAGATGGGTGAGTAACTCAGTCAGTATCTCAATTGTTTTGTTTAATTTATTTTCAAGTTCAACGGCATAACTGCGGTTTGAACTATTTTTTATTAAAACGAGTCCTTCGCACATCAATCTATGTGTATAATTATGTTACCAGTCCACAATTTCTGATGATGCGTTGGCTTAGTGGGTAGTGAACCTGCCTACGAAGCTAACTGTCCCGGGTGCCCATAATTACAAGCCTAGAGCTTAGTTTGGGACAGGTTCAATTCGTGTAAAATTGTCCCGTGAGGTTTTTATGATATTTAAATTATAATCATCATCACTTGAAAATGACAAAAAGCCCCAGAACCGAGTCGACCGCAATGCGGCCTGCGTTGAAAAGTAATCTAAAAAAAATAACTCGCAAATAAAGACCTCCCCACCGAGCATTACACCGACGCACAGGCTTGACGACAACGATAGAGGCTTAATATCCGGCCCAAGAATCAGTGGTAGCCCTGCAGTGGTTGCGTTATTCCTGAATTTGCAACCACCAATTCACTTAAAACCCTGAACACTTTAGACATTGTATGAGATCAGATATAACTAAACGCTGGTTGCTTCGCTTGGAATACCAGTATTAATAGACCTTTAGTTTCGAACAAATGCTACAAGTTCAGAGGTTTAATAAAATGGTGGATAGAGGATTTGTATTAGATCGACACTGTTGCTATGGAGAATATTATCATTGATGGTGAGATTGCTATCGAAGATGAGGCGAGGGAAATGTGGAATCAAAAATGGCTGTTCAGAAACATGCTTGAATTTCTTATTATATAAGTATACAGGAGTCCAAGAACTAATAAATACTTTTAACGTGAGAGATTAGTTGATGAAACTAAATATTACACACTAAAGTTAAGGCACTTGTTTTCTTGGGGTACCGTAAAATAGGGTAAATAGGGACTAAGGGGTGTATTAGGGACACGACCAAAAATTAAGCATAATTATGTTACTATTAAAAGACTGAAATAATTTCCTACGGAACATAACATTTTCATTTTATACTTCTTATTTGTAACAAGTTATTAGGTTGTGTCTCTATTTACCCCGTTTTACGGAACCTATAAATTTATCGAAACACCTTTCAACGAATGACCCATTTCTCGCTGCATAAGTTTTTTTTAAAGTCTAACGTAACCTAACCTTACGTCATAAACATCATACTTTCGGCAGAAAATAGCGTTCGATCCAATGATACAATCGATGAAGTAAATAATACAAAAAAATTGATTTATTTTTCTTGTTCTTTTTTATCCGAAATGTTTACATCGACCGACCTTATATAACCTGACCTGACGATACTTAAATCTAAAAGCAAATTACAAGCTTCCATACGTCCAATATGACTACACCTAAGCCATTTTGATTACCCGACTACGGCAAAGCAAAGGAAGGGTAATGATGTAATAATGTAACCTTAACATATATAATTTTTGTTAATTAAGATTAGATGTTAAGATAACCAAAACTTGTCTTTGAAGAAATTAAACAGCTGATTTTTTTTTATTTTGACACCCTATGTACGTTTCTAACACCCTATGTATGTTTTCTGAAATTATAACGAATTCACAAGTAAAAAAACTATCACGACTAAGTAGACATCAATGATTCTTGAGATACAGGCGATTAAAGTGTTCATACCTACGAAAATCCTCTAAGATGGCGCCAAATGACTTTAAGTAGAAAATTAGTAATTGTTTGATGTTTTTTTTTTATATTTTTAGTACTTAACGGCTTCGGAACCCTAAACTGAGCATGGTCCGACATGCTCTTCCCGGTTTTTTAACCTTGTGGGGCCCACTAACTAAACTACAGAAAAGGAGATTTTTCAAGTGGAAATCTGAATTTACCGACAAGTGAATAAAGTTCAATATCCTTTACTCTTAAATGCCATTTTCAATTTTTAACTCTTCATTTGAGTCCAATATACTTAACATAACATAATGTTCACTTTTTGTATTCTTTTAATTGATATTTTTTTTATGCTGTTCAAAATCAAATAGGGTTTGAATTCATAAATAAATAGCAACTTAATAATTATTTGAATATAGTTTAAACTCACTTGTCTCGTTTATGTATCTCCCATAGCACACTAGGTCTCACGAGGTAAAGCCCAAATGAAACTAAATTTTTTTTTTTTTTTTTTTTTTTTTATGTTAAGGAGAAGGCACACGAACACTCAGGCCACCTGATGGTAAGTGGAATCTGAGATCCATAGACATTTGAATTCTCAAGACTATAATCCTAAGACCTCAAATGCGTTGCCAACCCTGAGGACTAAGATGGAATGCCTCTATGCTAGTAATTTCACCGGTTGTCTTATCCCCACACCGGAACACAACAATGCGAACACAGTTGCTTGGCGGGTGGTTAATGGATAAGATGGTGGTAGCGATCCGGACGGACCCTGCACAGGGTCCTACCACCACAAAATAGTCTGAAACTACGAAAGTGTAACTGCGGATAACCCTTTCACGTTCCGGAAAAAGATAGAAGTAATATATCGAGCTTGGACTGTTCAACTAGAGCCTGATCTGTTCACTGTAAGATTTGTAGCGACGCTTCGGTTGACCGGAGACTGAAACTTTATTCAGTATCGTTCGTACAAACTCAATTCGATTTGTTTGCAGTACCCTTAGTTTTAACTCGTTGATAGCAAATACCGACGCACAGTGGTTTGGTTAATGTATGCCGTTTGACAAAATGAAATTGAGTGTACTAAAGCGGGAAGATAATGAAATTCGCAACAATCGTTGATGCAACGATGACATTTAAATTCGGCACTGGTTTGGGTTTTCGTTCGTGTAGGATCATTTTAGTAGGTACCTACTTAAGTTAATTTATTGAATTATGTAGTAGACTTATATTTTTCTATCATTTTGATTAGCTGGCGACACGTGATAACGTTTTAAATCAATAAAAAATATGATGACTGTCATTATTTGGTTTGGTCATTTGCAAAGATTGGATGAAAGAAGATTGACGAAAGAGATATACAGTACGAAAGTGTGTACTTTCTCAAATCAAATCGGAGAAATTCTGCAAAAAGGCGGAATCTTAAGAACCCTAAAACGACGCGCATGTATGACTCTAATTATTATTTGAACTAATCAATAAAACTGTCAAAGACTATTTTCAAACACCAACATTGCCTGATCCACTGTGCGAATGAATGAACGATCGCAAATATTCGTTAATTTAAACGAAGCCGGCGTCACTCGACGCAGCATCAGCCATTTATTAGCTGGTGATTCATTTAGTTTTATTTTGTTCGAACATATCGCTTTGACCGTTCAAATGTGATATTTCGATACATTTCTCATAGAATAGTGATGGGGCTGATGGGAGTCCGTTTTGTGCATATTAAATTGGCATATTTTTTCGTTCCTTATATGTTGTGCGACTTCTCGCGTTTTTTTTTTTTTAATCAACTCTTTTTGGAATGATTTAAATATTCTGTAAAGTATCAGGAAAAGTGGTGATGTTTTTAGTAAGTTATTAATAAGAGAATAAATAGTTATGTCAAATTAAATTGCGATTGAAATTAAAGTCGGAGAGTATGAGTAACTATTTAGGATACATAGAAAAGTAAGTTCTTTAATATTATAAAAAGAGAGTTGCTTTTGAAATACACGGCAGCCCGGGCGTACCACACAATAGTAAATTATTCTTGTATTTGTATACGCTGCAATGTAATTAAATTCAATTCATTTTTTAACAAATATAAGGTTTTAGCAGGACTTGCTACCACATTGAAATCTACTTTAAAATATTAATAGTTATATTTAGAGAAACTGAAGATAACAAGACGCTGCATCGAACGCAAATGTGAACGTAAAACTCCGCTGGGCGTTTGAGCTCTGCTGCCTAATTGAGAAGGCACGCGCTTCAATGTGTTGCGTACGCTCTGACGGGACTACTAAAACTTGCCGGATAAACGTTCACCTTTGCGTTCTACGCAGCGCTGTGTTGAGAGAATCACCCCCAGGGTGACATCGAATTCGTGATCAGAAACCAGTTTTTCAGACTTCGTAAAACACGATATTTGCAAATATTGGAATTAGGTTATAGAATCGTAGGTAAGTTTAGGTTATGTTAGTTTCAAAGCAGGCCCGAAGGGTCAAACCACCCAGAAATAGGAGCTCCGTCGACACCGTCTCATTGATGTCTTGTTATTAATGATGTTTTGAGAATGTCATGTTTTGCGAATATGATGTTTTGTGAATATCGTGTTTTGCTAATATACTATTTAACATACGAATTGGCCAAGGCCAAGTCGTACTATGATAGATAAGTTAAGACAACATTGATTGGTGATACAAAGTCCGCCGAGTCTGTAGGACATTACCAACGCGATAGAAGGTAAGAGTTCGTTGGCTCGCTACGGTTCCATTTAATATTATTGAATTCAAAACGCCGTTAAGTCGCATATCGAATGAAGGCAATGCATCGTTTGAACTCGATGCTCCATTTTTCAATATGATGGATCTTACAAGAGAAAATACTTTTCAATATTTCAACCGGCAGCAAGTTGCTCGCCTGACCTATGTTTAATGTTATCTAAAAATGTAGCAAAAAGTAATAACTTTAAAACAGTACTGGTTAAAGGTAGAAAAGTATTTGCGGGAATAACATTAAAAATCGTTTTATGTTTTTATACAAATACTAAAAGATATTATCATATCATTTAATACTTCAAAAGCAAATAAAAATTTAAGATTACAACCAACCAACCACCACTTACCAACACTTAACTTCTGCTTAAAAGTTTCGTTTAACTGGCCCTAAAACAAGTCCAGTAGCAATGAGTCGTGCAATCAAAGATACCCTCATATGATCCTGTCACTAACCACTTAAATCTAAACCTTTTGTTTAAACCATAGGGTCTATTCCTAATTTTATTTTTACCCTCTGAAACCTAAGTTCAATATAAATATAACTGTTTGTTTGAACATTCTCAGTTTTTTTTTTTATGTTAAGGAGAAGGCACACGAGCACTCAGGCCACCTGATGGTAAGTGGAATCTGAGACCCATAGACATTTGAATTCTCAAGACTATAATCCTAAGACCTCAAATGCGTTGCCAACCCTGAGGACTAGGCCTGGAATGCCTCTATGCTAGTAATTTCACCGGTTGTCTTATCCCCACACCGGAACACAACAATACGTACACTGTTGCTTGGCGGGTGGTTAATGTTTAAGATGGTGGTAGCGATCCAGACGGACCCTGCACAGGGTCCTACCACCACTAAGAAATGCTTGATTATTGCGTAAATTGTAATAGTTTTAAATAAGTTAACTTTTTAAACATCAGGGGACAACACCTAGTCCCTAACTAAGCTCTATGCTTGTACTATGGGTACTAAACAACGATAAACATACTTAAATACATAAATATATACTTAAATACATAGAAAACATGCAAGACTCAGGAACAAATATTCGCGTTCATCACACAAATATTTGCTCTTATCGGGATTTGAACCGAGGACCGCTGGCTTCAGAGGCAGGTTCACTCTCAACTAGGGCAACGTGTCGTCTAAGTCTATAAGTTGTATATAAGTCTATAAGTGATCTATAAGTTGTCTTGTAAGTGAAGTTTGTAATTTTTGTAGGTACATGCTTCATTATAACGGCAATAATTATAAAGTAAGAAATAAAACGATATTAAAAAAATTCAAGCCCCTTCAATTGGACTCATATGAGCTCCAAATAAACCAACAAAATCCAGATTTCCAACTACCGTAAAAAAAGTACAAATTCACTTAATATTAAGACATTTACCATTTCATTTTGACCTTCACACCTTCACATATCTTCCCCGCTATTACCCTAATTTACCAACATCACGAGAGGGGGCAGAGATCATCCTTTACTGGTTTATGGGACATTACTCTTCATCAACCACATGACATGTCAGGACACGTCAAGTAAAATCCTGCTAAATTCTAACGGACTTAAATCCATACGTATTCGTTAGTTAATACGACGTTTTTAAATGATAGGTTACACGGCACATTGCGCCCGATAGATCATCCGGCTGAGCGATGGGGGAAGTATTTTTGACACGCCGCTATGTCAAATAAATAGGATTTTGTATTAATACGGGCGCTTGTTCAATTGGGCGATTTATTGAGGGCATTTTTTGTAATGGATTTGATTCCAGACGAGTCGAGTCCAGCGTTAGTTTTGTCAGAAGACCACGCATTTTATCACCCAAAATAGATCGTTGTAGATACACATACATACATAACGTCACGCCTTTATTCCCAGAGTGGGGTAGGCAGAGCTACAGAATACCAACAAATAATTCTGTAACCACTTTTTGCACAATCAGGCTAAGATGTTTACCATTGTATTAGTGACAGGTTGCAAGCCCATCGCCTAACAGTACTACAAGCCCTTATTCCCTTAGTCGCCTCTTACGACATCCACGGGAAGACATGGAGTGGCACTATTCTAACCCGGCAACCACACGGGGCAAATATCGTTGTATCGTTGTAGATATAAGTTTTATTATAATGCATGTAAGCTGCTATAGAGTACTTGTAACTTTTTTATGATAAGGAGAAGGCACACGAGCACCCAGGCCACCTGATGGTATAAATGGAATCTGATACCTATAGACATTTGAATTTTCAAGACTATAAATCTTAAGCTGAGACGACAAGTTGTCCTCGTTGGTAGTGACCCTGCCTCCGAAGCCAACGGTCCTGGGTTCAAATCCCGGTAAGGGCAGATATTTGTGTGGTGAGCGCGAATATTTGATCCTCAGGACTAAATACGATGTCGTTGGATTCTGCAATACATGCGTCTTTAATGGCAGCTTAAGCATTGAAATTTACTTATTTTAAGATAACACAGAACATAAGTTATTTTACAGACTATATTGTTACCCATTTTCACTGCCATTATATCGATATCCGTACATAAGTTAGTTTCGTTTAGTTTTTGACGACACGCTAGCCTAGTTGGGAGTGACCCTGCCTTCGAAGCTAGGGGTCCTGGGTTCAAATCCAGGTAAGGGCAGATATTTGTGTGTTGAGCACGAGTATTTGTTCCTGAGTCTTGGATGTTTTCTATGTATTTAAGTATGTATTTCTCTATATAAGTATATTTATCGTTGTCGAATACCCATGGTAAGTACAAGCCTAGAGCTTAGTTTGGGACTAGGTCAATTTATGTGCGATTGTTTCCTGATATTTATTATTATTTATTTATTAAGACTATCCTAATACCTCAAATACGTTGCCAACCCCGAGAACTAAGATGGAATCCGTATATGCTTGTAGTATATTATGTACTTGTTGCCTGTATAAAATATTTATATTATTGTATATGTTATGTGAGTAAGTGATCGCTTCAGCTCCTTGTTGTTTTGACGCCGCCATAACACAAGTTAGCCTCTAGCAGGATTAGAATTTACTTCTTTGTGTTATTCTCTTAAAATGATCTATCATACGGTTCTACGCTTTGACGGGTCTTCAACTTACCGGTTAATTGTTACTCCGTCGAGTTTAAGCGCGAGTTGTTTAACAGTCACCTACTTTTACCATAAATATTTTTTGGATGAAATGAAATGAAAGGAAATAAACTTAACAACATAATAGCTTAGTCATATCATAACAATATGTTAACATTGTATCTTGTCTAGGGGACACGGCTTCTGTAGGAGAACGTATCGAAACATTTTTTTATTAATGTTGTCTTGCACTCTCTGTCACTGTAAGTATTATTATTTGTTTATTTATATGGCCCGTGTGGTTGCCGGGTTAGAATAGTGCCACTCCATGTCTTCCCGCGGATGTCGTCAGAGGCGACTAAGGGAATAAGGGCTTTTAGTACTGTTAGGCGATGGGCTTGCAACCTGTGACTAATACACTAGTAAACATCTTAGCCTGTTTATGCAAAATGTGGTTATAGGATTACCAACAAGTTCTTTTAGAGTTGTTGGTAGTTCTGTAGCTCTGCCTACCCCACCCTGGGAATGGAGGCGTGATGTTATGTATGTATGTATGTATTTAGATGCTCCTGTGATTATTACAAGTTAAGACACGTTTTCCTGCTTAACTACGCATGATATTTTTATTTTATATTCATTGTTTTATAATAATACGAGTATGATGCTAGGTTAAGTTCTATTATTGTCATAAGCAATATTTAACTTTCTTGTAGCGTTTCTTCTCCAGTGGTCTCCTCTTGGGAAGCGCTGGTAGAATTGTGACGTGTAAAAGTGTCCGTGCGGCCTTTCTTACTAAATAAACAACTTTTATTTTTATTTAACAAATATCAGTGACTGATTTCACACAAATTGATCCAGTCTCAAACTAAGCTCTACACTTTTACTTTTAAAACTAAACAACGAAATTCTTTCTTATGTATAAGTACAATTAAATAGAAATACAGATTTGAAAACATCCAAAACTCATAATGAAGTAATCACACTCATCACGCAAATATTTAAACTTAACAGAAATCGAACCTAGGATCGCCGGCTTCGTGGAGTCACTACTATCTTAGGTAACCGTCGCCAATAATGTATTATTCCTACTAAATCTATACTAATACTAGCGACCCGCCAGCGGCTTCGGCCGCTGCATTTTTTTTTTGTTTCTTTCATGTCACTTACTCGTAGCGGTATGAAAAAATAATATTGTCCCAAAGTGTGGTAACACTACATTTACAATACAATCTTATTTTCTTTGATAAGTGACAATTACTAATCAAAACACGTTTTCTTCATAAATTGCGACAGGTGACGGATAACCAAAGAGGAAAGTGTTCATTTGAAATTATTTAAACTTCTTTGTTAATTAGTATGGTAGGATAACCATGTTAAGCCAACAAAAATGGGATAATTAAAAAAAAAAAAAAAAACTTCTGATTATTTTAAAAGTATGAGACTTAATTGAGGGGCTAAGTTTAGGAGAAATGTGTGTAAAACATTGATTTTGTATTACCAATTTGAAGTCACCCTGTATATTAGATATAATACTGAAGAGTTGGTTTATTTCTTTGCTTAAACGCGCTAATCTCAGGAATATCTATATCTATATTATATGGGTGTGAATATTACTAATGTCCCGGGGAAGGGCATAGGGTACTTTTTATCCCGGATAATTGAACAGTTCCTGAGGAAATAGCGAATATCGACGTATTTGACATAATGTAGACGACACTATCAAATTGTGATTTAATAGTAAAAAAATAAATAAATAAATATCAGGGGACAATCTCATACATATTGAACTAGTCCCAAACCAAATAGTGTCGTCTACATACACATAGGGGGAGCAGCGGGACTAATTCTACGCGTATAAAGTCGCGGGCGTCTAATAGTCACTACATAGTATAAAACAAAGTCGCTTTCTCTGTCCCTATGTCCCTTTGTATGCTTAAATCTTTAAAACTACGCAACGGATTTTAATGCGGTTTTTTTTAATTGATAGAGTGATTCAAGAGGAAGGTTTATATGTATAATACTGTTTGGATCTGGGTTTGGAGTGGACTGTAGTAGGTTGCAGTGGTGAAGAAGAGCTCGTTATACTTATTTTATAATTAATATATTTGGAGCACTTGCCGCCTGGCACAGAGATTGATGCAAGAGAGTGTTGCCAGTTTTCGTCTGTAGACTTAAAACTATTTAATGTTGCCAACATGTTGCGGCCTCGAGAAATACGAAATTGTTTATAGTTATAGTTACAAAAATACAAAATCACATTGTGAAAGAAAATGGCCTTCATTTGGTAAGTATTTAACATTATTATTTTTTTTACATAGTAAGTCAACACTAATTATAACTACAATTCTGTAAGATCTAAATTCTTATAATTATGAGATCAAGTCATATATAATCAATATAGTATCTTGAGTTTGTACGAATGAATTGTGTTTAACACAATACAAGTTAACCCAGTGCATCACTTGTGTTTATTTAAGTGCAAGTTGAAACTATAAGTATTATACATATTAGTCAAGCATCATAAGGTAAGTAACTCTAAATTTACACATTGTCAAGAGTGGTTTAATATTATTATTCACTAACTATATTATACATTTTTGTTTTTCAGATTTAGTTGAAGAAGTCTACAACATAGAAGGTAAGTACAAACTTAAGAATACTAATATTTACTTAACTAAATATTCAGTGCCATATTACAATTGACATATTATTTGTATAAGAACACATGAGCTATTGTACCGGTAGCAAACATACTTTAGTGAAGGACCTGACATGAGTTCTGCCATTAGGAGTCTTTACTTCAAACGCCCTAACCTTATCATCCTTTCCAGGACACACACGAATTATGCGCGCCATTGGCCAGTTCATCGGAGGAGTATCCTTCTCAACGAGAAGTACTAGCGAACCTACCTCTATATTAGGTTCAGCTGTTTGCCATTTAGGCCTATGCTGTAGAACGTTTAAATAATGTCTTTCAGGTTTTCCAAAAGGATTGAACCATATGGGTACAAATACGCCACATCTTCAGCCTGTTCAACGGGATGTCAGTGACATCAGGTTCAGGATGTGAAGTCATTGCTGATCCGATTAAAAAATGACCAGGTGTTAAGTAAGTATAGTCATCACAATTAGAAGTCATCGGAATAAGTGGTCTGGAGTTAAGTACAGCTTCTATTTGTGATAAAACTGTATTTAGCTCCTCGTATGTTAATAAAGCCTTTTGAATTGTCCGTTTTAAATGGAATTTAGTAACTTTGACAGCTGCTTCCCATAGTCCACCGAACACAGGAGAGTAGCATGGAATGAAGTGAAAGTTAATTTGCAATTCTGAAGCATAGCTTTGCACCTGTGTCTGGTGTACTTTGGAGTTATTTAATTTGTATAACTCAGTTAATTGAGTATTTGCTGATTTAAACGTACTAGCATTATCGCAGTAACAGTCAGTTGGCAAACCTCGACGTGAGACGAATCTCTTAAAGCACGCGAGAAAAGTAGCAGTGGTAAGATCAGAACACAGCTCTAGGTGAATTGCCTTTGTACTGAAACACACAAATACACAGACATAACCTTTGCCTACTACAGCGCGTCTGACTCGAGACTGTTTGACGTCTACTGGACCTAGAAAGTCTAGGCCTACCTTTTGAAAGGGTCGCATGGGTCTCGTTACCCTATCAGTGGGCAGTGAGCCCATTAATTGCTTAGACGCTTTCGCCTTTAGTCTAAAGCAAGTAATGCACTTATGGGTCACCTTTTTTATTTCCCTGATACCATTTATCAGCCAGAACCTCTGATTCAGACTGGACAGGATTAATGTAGGGCCAGCGTGTAATAGCCTAGCATGCTCACTACGAATTATCAATTCTGTTACCTTTGATCCTTTACATAATATGATTGGATGTTTCTGTGAGTATGAGAGGTCAGAGTTCTGGAGCCGTCCACCGACTCTAAGAATATTCTCGCTATCAAGGAAGGCGTGTAAATCAAGCAAAACAGCATTGACTGGTTTATTATTTTTTATTGAATTAATATCGTTAGAGTAATGAACACTTTGATCATGTTTAATTATTCGCGCTAACGCTCCTTGCAACTCTATACAGGTCAGAGTTTGAAATTGTGGAGTTTTATTTTTATTAATTAGCCTCGCCTTTAGATAAGTTACAAATCTAAGGAAATATGCTACTACTCGTACCATCTTGTTTATATCAGAGAATTTATTTATTGCCGCTTCTAGAAACGGGTTGCTGTATCGCTTAGTGGCGACAGAAACTGACTGACTAGTGGAGAGCGCTGTGCATGTTTTGACCTCAGGTACGACCTCTGGCGGTGACGCTTTGCTACTAGTGACGTCATACTCATTTTGCAGGAATTGCGGGCCATCCCACCAAAGCGTACACGTAGCCAGCTGGTGTGGGTCCACACCTCGGCTTACTAGGTCCGCAGGATTGTCTGCGGTATTGACGTACAGCCATCGCGAGTCGCCTGTCTGGTTTCGGATAACGCTCACCCGGTTGGCCACGTAAGCTTGCAGCTGCGTCGGTTCAGTTGTGAGCCATGCGAGTACAATCCGAGAGTCAGTAAATAGAAGCACATCGTCGATTTTAAGCTTAAGTTTTACTGTGTCATAAACCCTTGACACTAGCTTGGCTAGAAGCATTGCAGCGTTCAATTCCAACCTTGGCACAGTCAATTTGTTGTTGAGTGGATTGATCCGCGATTTAGAGCAAAGTAAGGATAGTGTACCCTTGCCTGCTTGGTCAACCACGCGCAAGTAAATACAGCAGCCGTAGCCGGTAGAGCTGGATGCGTCGGAAAAACCGATGATTTGGACAGCATCTGCAAAGTCGTTGACTGGAATGTTGCGCTTTAAAAAAATGGGGTCCATGCTAGATAAGCTTTGTGCAAATTGCAACCACTCATTTTTTAAGGCGTTAGATGGCATCGCATTCCAATCAATTTGCTCTGACCATAACTTCTGCATTATAGCCTTTGCCTTTACAATGACAGGACCGACAAATCCCATCGGGTCGTAGAATCTTGATATGTAACTTAAAATATCTCTTTTTGTGACTGACTGATTATTATATGTCTCTGGACACGAGATGGTAAAACAATCTTTTTTATTATCAATTGTTAAGCCTAACGCTTTTAATTTTTGATCGTCCCTTTGCAAGTCAAGCTCATTGAAATGTTGCTCAGTTGGAGGTATATCTGACAAAATGTGCGCATGATTGGAAGACCACTTGTGCGTGTTAAACCCGCCAAGCATAAGTAATTGACGCAATTGTCTTTTTGCCTCGAGAACTGTAGTTATGTCGGAGCTTGCGTATAGAACGTCATCAACATAACTGCAGTTTCTGATTATAAATGCTGCTAAAGGATATTCATGCTCATACCGCGATGCAAGCTCAAACAAACACCTCGTAGCCAAGAATGTTGAACTCTTCAAGCCGTAAGTAACAGTGTCCAAGCGAATGCAGCGTATAGGTTCATTGGGATTGTCACGCCAAAGAATGTTTTGAAGTGAAGTGTGCATAGGGTTCATAGTGACAGCCCTAAACATACGTCGAATATCAGTTGTGATAGTGTAATCGCCCAAACGAAACAAAAGCATTATTTGGAATAGATCCTTTTGCAGTAAAGCACCATTTAGCAAGACATGGTTTAGTGAAACTTTTTTATTAGTCAACATTGATCCGTCAAAGACAACCCTGGTTTTAGTAGAAATACTATTTTCGTTTTCGTTTTCGTACAGCGTGGTGCGGTAAGAAGTAGACAGCTTCCTTGTTGAAATCAATGGTTTCAATGTCCACATAGTGGCCATGACCAAGCTCAATGTATTCATTAATAAACTCTCTATATTTTTCAAGCAAGTTTGGAAACCGGGCCAATTTTTTTTCTAAGTTTGAGAATCTGTTTAATGCAAGTTCAAAGGATTTACCTAGTGTATCATTGATCTGTTCTAGTGGTAATTTAGGAGGTAAGTCGACCTGAAACTTGTTGTTATCTAATTGAACAGTGTCCTGAAATATTTTTTCACACAACTCATTTTCTGTGGAATTTTCTTTAAATATTTCCGGGACTTCTTCGGTTTTCCAAAAAGATTGAAGGGTGTCATTGATTTCATTATTATCAGACTTGCATACCTGACAGTGCAGACTAACAACTGAATTGCATGCCTTTTGTTGCAGAGGTATACTCCCTCCGATGACATGTCCGAAGTGCGTGTTGATTATTGTAGGCTGGACATTATGGTGTGCAGGCCCCTGGCTTGCCAGTGCTGGCTGTTGAGGCAGTAGCACCTGGAAAAACGCGTCACAACCCATCAACATGTGTATATCACCTGGTATATTGAAATCATTGTCTGCAAGTTGTATGCCAGGAGGAATCTTGATATTAGCAATATCTAATTTTGTTTGTGGCAATTTGCATGTAATTGTATCAACCACATGACAGTTTAGCATCATTTTAAATGATGATATACGTGACTGTATTTCGAGTGGGATACTATATTTCACCTTGTTATTTTTATTTGTGATACCTACTATAGTGACTTCTTGTTTTGCAGGTGTCATTCCTAAACGTCGCACTAGCTCCGCTGATGCGAATGACACTTGTGAGCCACTATCTAGTAAGATCTTCACATTATATTTTGTACCATTTTGGCCTACGAGATAAACACGGGCAGTCGGTAGTAAGCATTGGCTTTCTTCAATACTTGACGCAAGTGTCACTGTACCCGAGGCTTTTGCAGGCATGTCGACATGAAGCAGTGTATTATGGCTTCTGTCTTTGCAGTGATTGCATTTGAAGTGGAACCTACACTTCCCAGGATGGTTACTTAAACATATTGGACAAAGAGCTTTAGATTTTACTAAGTCTAGCCTGTCTTTGACTGGTAACAGTTTGAATTTTGCACAAGTAAATAACTTATGGTCCAACTTACAGTGTATACATTGGCGCGTGGTGGGTTGACTTCTTTCCTTGGTGTCACGTCTATATGCAGCGTTTACCACAGCCTCGTTGCGTTGCATACTTATACCTTGGTCAACACTCTCCAGAGCCAATGCTCGTTTTTCTATAAATTGGATAAACTCATTCATTGTTGGCTCTTTTTTGCAATCTCTATTTAATTGGAAGGCATTGGCAGTTTTGGGATCTAGCTTTTTTGACATTAAATGTACTAGAATAATGTCCCAGTGTGACACCGATTCATGAATTGATGTAAGTGCCTTTACTTCTTGATTTATATTGGAGGCAAATACCCTAAGACTAGGAGCAGTCGGTTGTGAAGGAGATATTTCTAGAAGTCTGGTTATGTGATCATTCATTATGAGATATTTATTGTCATACCTCTCCTTCAAAATCGACAGTGCTTCAGTATAACTGACACTAGATATAGGCAGGCTTTTTATTAAATCGTGAGGTTCGCCGCTTACGAAGTTACGCAGATAGTATAGTTTTTGCACATTGTCAAGTGTGGTGTTATTGTGAATCATTGAAGTGAATATATTGATAAACCGCGAGTATTCACTATATTGACCCGAAAATGTTTCGATGTTAATAGCTGGTAGTTTTAAATTACTAACACTGTTTGGTTTGCACACTGACTGTGACTGCGACCCTGTCGCAGTTTGTTTGCTAGCTATCATATCGCTTAACATGGCTAAACATGTGGCGTATTTGTCCTCTGCTTCACCTACATCCTCATTGTCTACATATGTGGGATCCGAACAAAGAATTTCGATATTAGTAGCTTGGTATTTCGAAAATAGATCTACCAACGTACCCTTTTTTGTTTCTAGCAGCGACTCCGTTACTTTATCTCGGTCTACCGTGTCGACGAAGGTGTAAATCCTCGTAAGGCTGCCTTTTAAGTAGCGACGTGTCGCTACCAATTTCGTCATTTTAGCGTTTCTTTATAATTTAGCGTGGTGGATACAAAATGGAGTCACTTATAAAATAAACCAAACCAAACAAGAAATTACAACAAGAAAATAAAAAGTCTATGGTAATTGTAGAGTGATGACCATATAAAGCTGCCCATACACTGCTGCTTGCTGCCTTTTTTTGCTGGATGGATTTGTATTGCCAGCTCGAATGTTTGACAGCTGCGCTTGTGTGTGACGCCGATGACGCCGATTTTAGCTTTATGTTGGCACCGCACCACTGACCTTAGAAATTTTTCTTAACCTCGAAAATGACGATGAAGATCTTGATTTAGAAACATCTTGATTTTGATTTCTTTGTTCTTCCAGATGAGATGTCGCTTCAACCACTGTTTTTGCTCGTTGTCTGGCTGCAAGATTACTTCCGCGCCGGAATCGTGAACCACGATATCTTGCCGAACGGAGATCGCAATATCTTGGTGTAGCCTTTAATCCTGAAGGACCATGTTTGGATCTGGGTTTGGAGTTGACTGTAGTAGGTTGCAGTGGTGAAGAAGAGCTCGTTATACTTATTTTATAATTAATATATTTGGAGCACTTGCCGCCTGGCACAGAGATTGATGCAAGAGAGTGTTGCCAGTTTTCGTCTGTAGACTTAAAACTATTTAATGTTGCCAACAAATACTTAAATCCGGAGCGAAGCGAGGGCGGGTCGCTAGTAATATTATAAAATGTGAAAGTTTGGATGGATGTTTGTTACTCGATCACACCAGAACGGCTGAATGGATCTGGATTAAATTCAGCACACAGATATATCATAGTGTGGACTAGGACATAGGCTAACTTTTTTCCGAAAAAAATAAACCAGTTCTCTATGGTATAGCGATAAACGACTTCCACGCAGACGGATTCGATGCAAAATCTAGTATAACATGTGACTGTTATATTGCTGTGACGCACTTAAGGATGATGATGGTGAATTAATGAATTGATATTCATGATTCCGCATGATGACAATTCATTTATTGAGCCATATCTTCCGTATACAAACATAATGACAGAGACGTAATGACGTTGGTTTTGTATTACGCGAAGCCCATTACCATAATGATATAACAAAGTAGAATGAATAGATCGTATCAACGGAAAATACCAATGAAATGTGACTGTTACTGTTCAGGAAATATCGTCGATAATTCTATTAAACAGGTAAAATCCCCTACTGGCGACCGGGATCGTATATATAAAGTTCAAAACACATAATGGGTCATAATACATAATAGTCATAAATAAATAAATAAATATCAGGGGACAATGTCACAAAAATTTACCTAGTCCCAAACTAAGCTCTAGGCTTGTACTATGGGTGCTAGACAACGATAAACATACTTAAATAGAGAAATACATACAAAACATCCAAGACTCAGGAACAAATATTCGCGCTCATCACACAAATATCTGCCCTTACCGGGATTTGAACCCAGGACCGCTGGCTTCGGAGGCAGGGTCACTCCCAACTAGGCCACCGTGTCGTCAAACAAAACAACAAACATAATATATAAAGTTTTTTTTTCTGTTCATATCAGGATTTTTTTCAAGGCCTACCTACCTACCTACCTATATAGAACCCATTAGGTTAGGTTAAATTTAATAAATAACAATACCGAAAAGTTTACGGCTTCAAAAATAAAAACATTATTTATTATGACCCATTATGTGTTTTGAACTTTGTAACGTACTATTTGTATGTCTAATGGACGAACATAGTGATCCAAAAAAAGCCACCGTTACATCTAAGTTTACACCTAAGGTTTACAAATAAAATTATTTGAATTTACAAAGGCGGTCCATTCATTTAAGAACTAATAAGCCATAGACACACAGATTCATAGATGGGTCTATTCCGACGTGAATACTTTTGCCCAAATGCATCATTTTCAAAACTTTTATTGCTAAAAAGTTGGTTCCAATCGCTATTAATTTATTTATGTAGTCAAAAGTCTAACCTTATAGACGTAGCAAATAATACGGGTTAGAGCGCGTTTTTCATACCAAAGAGGCTATTTCAAAGCATTGATTCCTCGCCGTGGGATGCTTTTAGTGAAATCTGATAATGGATACCCCGAGCATTAATACAGGACTTCCAGAGTGCAAAAGATACCCAACTGATTGAATCTGCGGCTAACGCCGGAATTGTGCATGTTCAGGAAAACATCTTAAATGGTAATTAAATGTAAGGAAATCCAAATGCTGACCCAAACTTTCTCGCTGTGGTGTTAACTGATTGTGCAATCAGTTATGTATCTTAGGAACTTCTGACCTCCTCTATTGAACCTCGGAGTATCCATCATTAAACCTCACTCAAAAGTTCCCCTAGCCTGGAACCAAGGCTTCGAAATAGTCTCGTTTGTATGAAATACGCAAATAGCTTTTTGTTAAAATTAAATGTTGCATTCGGAAAAAATGATACTTCAACCAGAAATATTTAGATCAATCGAAAGGCTCCCTACACAGACATACAGATCTTCACGTTACGCTATTCGCTTTCCCTAATTTGCGTTGGAGGTTAAAAAAGGTTAAACTTACCACTAAATACAAGATGATGGCAATGATGCAGTTAAATATTGTAAATAACCTAAAATTGTTATTAATAATATATATATTATAATTGGATTTCCAAATAAAATAAAGTAATAATAAATGACATGCATTTCTGTTTAAGTTTTTTATCCTATAAGCAATCACTACAAAAAAACATTAAACTAATTTCTTAAAATTATTTATATAAGATTTTCCATGATTCTTTCTACTATCGGTTAATGTTAATTTGTTCGCTATTACATTTTCAAATGCAAAACAATGGCGATTGCCGATATAAATTATTGAACAAGTCGGAACTGGTTCCTTATAATGATGTAACTTGTTCCGATTTAATGGAAAAATCGTTTTCCTAATGGTTCATTAAAGTTAATATGTTCGAGAGATACAATTACATATTCTACTCGATAAAAGATAAAATGTGAACCATATTATGTGCTTATCCTTCATTTGTATTCAACAACAAAGAAAAATTTAATGCAGTCTTTTTTATTATTTCTTCCGTCAAATTTTGCTTAAAGTATGATACAAGTGCCGCCATGTAGGTACTAACTAGCTGTTTATTAAACAAAACTTAAACGTCCATACAAATATTATTTCATTTTATTTCATTTGTTGAATAGCTCGAGTCTCGGGGAAGGAAATATAATACTTTTCATCCCAGAAAATTGAATAGCTCCCAAACGAATAGCCATAACCGACTTCAACGCGGACGGAGTCGCGGGCAACCACTAGTATTGTAATAATAACTTTGTCTTAACCCCTCTCAAACATTTAACCTTCATAACGCCTATTACTCCTCGCGAACAAACAAACTCGTAACCCAATTAACAATTTTTCGCATTAAAACATTAATTACGAGCTCATCGCTACACAAAGTTAAATTCGGCAACTCGCGGTTTGGGCTTTAACTGGAGCAGCCCTGCGCGGACCAGTTCCATCCGGTTCGAACCGCTTCAAACCAGTTTCACGCAGGGATGTCAGATTTATACTTACGAGCAGAATATGATGGCTCATTTTTCTCTGAAATCCTTTTAAAATATCTAGACGTGCCGACAATCGTGCTAAAAAGTTAAGCGAGAATTTAAAACGCGTTTCACTCGGCATTGTCCTACACATTTTTGCCATACTGTATATATTACCGTATTCGATTACGCTCGATAATATTCGTATGGAAAAAGGGTGCAGGACATTGCCGTTTGTGTGGCCAAGACCAGACAAAATTTATAAAAAAAAAAAAAAATTACCAATGGCAGCAGTCGCGAAAAATTTAGGTATGAAATTTTATTATATCCCAGGTTTTCACTTTTTATAACCATGTTTGGACTAGCATAACTAACTCATAGCCAAACTCTCGTATAGTCAAAGTTCTTCCATGATCATTATACTTTTAAAAATGTCACAGTTTAAAAAGTTTCACCTTTACGAATGTCATTTACAGCGTATCCAAATAGTTTTACTTACTAATATTCTTACAAATTGCGTTCATAAACTAAATAAATTGGCGAATTAACTTAGGTTATTATACTTTGGTATAATTCGACCCTTTCATTTATTTAAATTAGATTTATTAGATGTCGATCTTGTGATTTTATGTAATGTTATAATTTTAGATTTATACTCTGTCGAACCTATTTTGAATTTTAATGGCATCCTGAGGATGTTGTTTTTTTTTCGAAGGTTTATTTGGTATTGTGCTCAAAATGTAAATAACCAATTTTATTATATTTTCTCGTATTATTAGAGAAAAGTACTAAACAAGCCTTGGCCTAGAAGGGTGGTTGCTGGACTTTTAAGAAGAATACAGACTGCGTCTCGGCCGCACTAACTCATACTCGTCCCGCAACCGCCTATTTCCCGGCCTCTACAGTAATGTACTATTATGAACTCGTTTCTATGGATGCAAGAGATATAAAAAAGACAAATTAATTTTAAAAATCCTTATATTCCTAAGTAATATTATTTGATTATTGTAAATATAAAATGTTTTAATTTGTCACCTTATCCCTTCTAAGTTTGTCTGGTGTCATGTGTTTTTTTTTTAATTGTACTATTTCTCTGTTATGTTTTTGTTTGTGTACAATAAAGTGTTTTGTATTGTATTGTTTTGTGTGTTTGTATCGCCGTCACGGTCCAACGCTTTAACCATTTTATGTGATACTACTTTTTGGTATAAATATAGCTCGAAAATAAACACAGGGTAATAATGTCCCGTAAAACAAACTTCTTCGCGGCCGGAATCGAAGGTAAAAGTTATTATAAAGCAGTTACGCACCTTTATAAAATGAAGATCGGTATAGTTGAGGTCTTTCCCTGTATTCCCTCCTATTTGGCAACCCTGCTATCACCATTTTGAACAGAGAGCATACTCTTTATTGCTCGCGGTGGCTGTTTGCGGTCTGCGATGGACGTTTCAGGGTTCGATGACACTGCTGCAGCACCATTATGAAATGAGCTGACTATGAATCGAGCTGTCAAGAACTGGTAATTGCAGAGTGATGTTTTGCTACCTAGGCACATCATATTTGTTTTATTGCAATAAGCTGTGTCTAAACCGAGAATAGTTGAGAAAGAAAAGTAAAGGGCAAGTGTTATATCTAATTAAATTAAATCGACTTTATTTATTTCGTCACATATTACTATATTACTTATAGATGGCGGTAAAGAGAAGGGTGTGAACACTGCTTAGCAAAATTTGAGCTCCCGTGGTCAGTCATCACTCATGGACATTAACTACTGCATTAACTGGCTGTGTAAAACTAAGCTTATTAATATACAAATGTGAATTAAAAGAAATAAACCCAGCCCTATACCTATAATGTTTATATTGTCTACATTTTATGAACATTTTACCTTCGGGCAGATAAAAGAATTTCTTTCTGATACATTAGAGTGCTGATGATTTACAAAGCATCGTTTATAAAATTCTTAATCTCAAGAGTTGATACTTTTAGAATCCAGTAATAAAAATAAAAGGCGCATTCAGTAGTATTTTAAAAGTGTGGCCATAACCACCAATTTGGCTAATCTATTGACCTAAAGAAGCAGGATTTTCCAAATGTAAAGATGTAAGTGATATTGTTTAGGTGTTCCCAACAAAAAATGATTCGCTCCATTGTTGCGTGGATTAGGGATAGATACTTATAATTATGGTTATTATAATAACAGCAGTGTTAACATTGTTTTGATTCGAAGTGGGTATAAGACAGCTCTTAAAATTACTAGAATAGACGCAATTAATCTTAACCCAAGCACAATATCTATCGGCCTCAAATGTCACTTATTAAACCCTAATGTGGCGTTTGACTTAAAGAAAGAAAAGTAAAAAAATAATAATAGAACAAACCAAATGAAACAAACGTTAGCTTATATTGGACATGTGTACACTCAACATGCCACCCGAGCCCAGACAAATATCAATAGATTTTTTAACACGGATTCAGAAATGAAGCCCTTATAGTTTACAATTTTTGGGAACACAGAGCAGCGTTTCAGGATTGGTATTGCCGATGTTGGGATGAAGACCGCAAAGTTGAAGTGGGACTGGGCTGGACACGTCTGCAAAAAGTATATAATAATATAAACAGATTTAAGAAACAAAAAACCGCCTTCAAAAACCCAAATAATAACTTCTTTTCCAATGGTAATAGGTTACTCAAACTGAAGGAAGTCGGCTTCCCACAATATTTTCAACCAAAAACCCACTACCGTTTGACTGACCTATTACCATTTGAAAAAAATATTTTTTGGGTTTTTGAAGGTAGATTTTTAAATCAAATAGCGTGATATTTTCTTCAAGTGTGTCTCCATTTAAATTTTTTTGTTGCAAATTTCTTACTTTCCAAGAAATTATTCGATTTTTTCTCACATTTAAAAATATATAGATTTTTATTAACATTTTTACTTTCATAACTGTATTGTAAGGTACTCATAGAACCTGTGAATTTGTGTAAGTCAGTGACATACATACATACATACATAAATCACGCCTGTTTCCCAGAGGGGTAGGCAGACACCACTTCTTTCCACCTGCTACGATCCTGACAAAGCTCTTTCGCTTCTTCCACATTCATACATCGAGTCATGCATGCATGTCGGTTTCGGGTACTTAACATTCGGCCCTTTTCCAGTATTTCCCCGATTTGATTAAAAAAAGTACGCCTAGGGCGCCCCCTTCCGACCCTTCCACTCACTTTAGCACTGTAAATTTCTTTCGTCAATCTTTTTTCATCCATCCTTTCCAAATGACCGAACCATCGAAGCATGCCCTTTTCAATTTTAGTCACTACATCTTCTTTCAGACCACACTTCTTTCTGATGTGAAGTCAGTGACATTTATGCATAATATACTTAACTAGCATTGTGGTGACAGAATTACCAAGAAGTATTTTTAGGTTGTTTTTGTAGCTCTGCTTTCCCCACTCTGGGAATGAAGTCGTGATGTTATGTATGTATGTATGTACTTAGCCAGCGAAAATGTTTCAGTTTGTCTTACTTACAGTCACACATCCGAATGGCTTACATTTCCTAATAATATATCACGACTCCAACCAACATAACTTTTTCTAATATATCACCATGAAGTCGCCATGACGTGACAGATTGTCCTCATAACCAAACGGGACAGTGCATAAACAAACACACCATATGCTCGCGTCAGTTTTCTTTCCAGACTATATCAACCACATAAAAATGACCTTAAATGTAACTCAGTCTGGCTAGGAACGAGGTTCTAGTTAGATTGGCCGTGTCGGAGATCCCGACCACATACAAAGAGCCTTCACTTTAGTATGTTTAAGTGGATAGTGCGGTTCTGGTTTGATTGGATGGTACGTATTCATAGAGGAAATGTTGCAAATATCCTGCTAATGTAAGAAAAGAGAAATTGCTGCTTTTTATAAGCCGTAGAATTACAGTGACGAGGGTAGCGCTGGTTTAACACGTTCAGGGCTCGAAAGCGACGTTTGTTTGTAGTTTTGGCTCACCGTGGAGCCATAGGAAGTTAATACCTCGTGAGTAGCAATGCCAAGAATGCCAAAGATGGTCGTTTGTGCGAAGAAATCAGAGTGTTCGGCACTTAATATGGTAAATTCTTGTGACTAACGAAGGTAATGTGTCGCAAAAGTAAAAATCTATTTTAGTTAAGTAGCTTAACTACAAAGTAACGCTATCTAAAATTAGAACATCTTTGTGTTAATGGCGTTTTTAATTAACGCCATACTACTAATACTTCAGGGTTGGGATTCCGCAATGTCAATGTTTTGATAACTGATGTCATTTACAATAATGGTGACCGAGTCATAAACGATTCTAAAACACGTCAAATGCGATATCGTTATTACGCAGTAGAAAAGAAGCCCAAGTCGATTAACAACAGCTGGCATGAATGGATTGAACGTAAGTAAATATAAATAAATAAATACCACAGGACAATGTCACACTAATTGACCTAGTCCCAAACTAAGCTCTAGGCTTGTACTATGGGTACTAGACAACGATAAACTTACTTATATAGAGAAATATATACTTAAATACATAGAAAACATCCAAGACTCAGGAATATATACTCATGCTCATCACACAAATATCTGCCCTTACCGGGATTTGAACCCAGGACCCTTAGCTTCAAAGGCAGGGTCACTACCAACTAGGCTAGCGTGTCGTCTTATAAACTTATTAAGTTCCAATACAGTTGGGGCCTACTTATGTTTTGTAAATAGATGGAACTTTTTCGTTATTAAAAAAAATAAGTTTCATTTAATCTGCGCATTATTAGGACTAAGCAGGTAATATATTATAATAATTATGTCTGTATGTAAAATACTGCAGACTTACTGACTGCAAATCTAATGCTATGAAACATAATTGCACCAGTCAACTTATTTTTTTTTTGACAAAAGTATATTTGTGTTAAAAAACACAATTATTATTTATTGATCCAATCTGTATGTAAACATTTCGTAAAGCACACATCAATATTATCATTCACTCATTCGTTCCATTCGTGCCAGCTCTTGTAAATCGACCTACACATTGCTTCAGGGCTGGGATTCTACGCGGTAATAACGATATCATCTTGGTCATGTTTCCGTATTGTCAACGTTTTGATAACTCTTATGTCATTAACAATAATGGCGACTGTGACATAAACGATTCTAAGACACGTCAAACGCGATATCGTTATAACTCACTAGAATAGGCTCTGGGCTGGAATTCTACAAGGTAATAACGATATCGTTTATGACCTTTTTTTTTTTTTTTTTTTTTTTATGTTATGGAGAAGGCACACGAGCACTCAGGCCACCTTATGGTAAGTGGAATCTGAGACCCATACACATTTGAATTCTCAAGACTGTAATCCTAAGACCTCAAATGCGTTGCCAACCCTGAGGACTAAGATGGAATGCCTCTATGCTAGTAATTTCACCGGTTGTCTTATCCCCACGCCGGAACACAATAATCCGAACACTGTTGCTTGGCGGGTGGTTAATGGATAAGATGGTGGTAGCGATCCGGACGGACCCTGCACAGGGTCCTACCACCACTAGACCTGTACCTGTTTCCGTATTGTCAACGTTTTGATAAGTCTTATGTCATTTACAATAATGGCGACTGTGACATAAACGATTCTTAAACGAGTCAAACACGATATCGTTTTAACGCACCCGAATAGAGGCCCTGATTATGTTATCGTATTACCAACGTTACGATACTTCTTAACTACGCAAGAGTAAAACAATTCAAAATACGGAGCTCCTAATAAGACTTTTTAAACTATGCCGTAATAATTAAGTACAACTTAAAAACATCGAACAGAAAATCAACTAAGCACTTTGCTGGATATGGCGGAGTCTTCCACGCAGTGTGAAGCCGTAAAACAAAGCCTTGCAAACACGATAAAATAGCATAGCATATTAAGGCATAAGATAATACACTCGTTAGTCTCGAAGTCTTTATGATCCCTCCAAAATGGGATCCTTCATTTCATAACTGATGTTTCACAAATGATTAATTTCACAAACATATCATTTGACAACCAGCATTTTTTTCCAAAACTGTATATAGTTCTGGATTTATTTCAGGACTGTCGTGTAGAACCCTTAGGTTAGGTTAATTTTATAAAAATCCGTAATGTCTGTAGTTACAGAAAAAAAGCGGGTTGGCAAATGAATAGGTTGCGAAACAATCCATTTGTCAAACATTTTTCGGCAAGATGACAGAGAACCCACAAAAAAATATATGTTAAACCAGACCATATGGCTCGCATTGTCAAAAAGTTACCAGATCTCACGTAGAGCCAAGCTTCTAACTTAACATGCACTAACCCTACAAGTCGTAACTTCACAAACTCTACACCTTAGTCAAATTATGTGGCACGGCCGTTTCGTTACTACCTATTACTACATACCTATGTAATAAACTATTGTGTAACAGAAAAGTAAAGAAAAAGTAAATATTTTATTTCACCTTACGCCTATGCGACGGTAGAAATCGAAGAATAAGAAATAAATACTCACGCTCATCTCACAAATATTTACTCCCACGTCTACACTGGGATTCGAAACCAGGACCGTTAGCTTCATAGGTATGGTAACTGCCAACTAGACCAACAGATCAACTCACGTTTTACCAGTCAATTGACGCCGCTGTATTTAAATAAGCTATGTTTTATCTGTAGTAACGCGATGCGGGCGACCTCGAGACGAATAATCGTAAATAATTTATGTTTCTGCTAAAATTAAAACAAAAATGGCAGTGTGCGAGCGCACTTGATCTTTTATGTGGCGGCATCTTGATTTTGCGGTTCTAGGGGATGTTTGAGATTAGAGGGAACAGTTTATTTTGCCCGCAATAACCGAGAAAGGGGAAAATAAAGGACCAACAAGACAAGCCAGATCATTAACATAATTTATCGTTGCTAGCTCTAATTTGCTTAGTTTCGTTGTAAGGCCGTCGCATCGTAAAACATAATATGCTTAGGGCCTTTATTCTGCCCTACTAACATAAAAGGCAGTATCTCAGACAAAACTCTTATAGCAAATGTAACCTTATTACGAACGGCTTAGGATTGAATATGCTTTGGCCATTACATCAGAGATACTACATTGTGGCTTAGGAGGGCAGTATTGTACTAGGTTAAAACAATATTGCATTTGACGTGCAATATTGTATTTAACTCGGCCACCATTATTGTCAAAACTATCAAAACGTTGACAGTACGGAAACATGTACAGCCAAAAAAAAATACATCATACGTTAGGTGGGTCATGTGCAACAACGGGGCAAGTGCACCAACGGGGCAAGTGCACCAACGGGGCAAGTGCACCAACGGGGCAAGTGCACCAACGGGGCAAGTGCACCAACGGGGCAAGTGCACCAACGGGGCAAGTGCACCAACGGGGCAAGTGCACCAACGGGGCAAGTGCACCAACGGGGCAAGTGCACCAACGGGGCAAGTGCACCAACGGGGCAAGTGCACCAACGGGGCAAATGCACCAACGTGACTTGTCTTTATAATAAACAATCTAGATAAACTTATGACATGACAATAGCTTTTACAAAATTAAACTTCAATTTCAATACCTAATCAGTCAATATTAAGATTATCTCATCGAAAAGCAAGCACCAGACATTTCCTTATAAACCTTAATACTATACGCAACAAGGTCAGGTTGAGTTTGTATCAGTCTAAGATATAATCACGACCCGTGACGAAGCAACTCATTAATCCTATCCATCAAATTTTGACCAAAAAAGCGGACACGCGCTAATTTGCCAATAAAAAATGCCAATCATAACTTTACCGTCTGCTAAGGCCTTATTTCAACAAGTATAAGGTAAAAATTAACTAAATTCAACGCAAATCACTAGTTTGCAAGTAGAAAATAACAAAAGTAAGCTTACTGTCTTCGAAGCCTTATTTTTACTACGCTTAGGTTTAAAATCAAGCAGATTTAATGGATAAGGGTAAGTTAGGAACCCACAAAATTATTTTTTAATTTAACGTTTGTTTGTGGCCAGATATAATGGAGTAT
The DNA here is from genome assembly GCA_949316455.1 of Acleris holmiana. Taxonomy (NCBI): domain Eukaryota; kingdom Metazoa; phylum Arthropoda; class Insecta; order Lepidoptera; family Tortricidae; genus Acleris; species Acleris holmiana. Next base: position 3,106,707 of record OX438783.1, on the reverse strand, counting down.
TCATTTATAACGAACAAAGGTTTTATCATTTTATGCGTTATATTACTCTTTATAGTTGAAAAGAGATTGTTAAAAAATATCATAATACTATTCCTGACTTCTGCGAGTGAAGGTAAATAAGTAGACAATAAATTGTGCTCTGAACTAGGTTTTTATTTACGGTTTCTTTGTAACAAAGAACGGTTTAACGAGGTAGATATTTTTGTATTAATGTTACTTTGAACGTTAATGTTTTCTTACATTTCTTTACAAGCATTTATTGAAACGGATGCTTTATGTTTGTGTTCAGAAAACTTTTGCTGTGTTTATTAAGTTCTTGACGTATAGACCTCGTCGTGTTCTCCTAGTCATTATATTTAATGTACTAAATGCTATTGATCTTACATTTGTAATTATTTGATTTGTGCTAGTATTAATCATTTTTATTTATTGCTTTATAAATTTGTAATGTAACTTAATTTTAAGTGTTATTGTATTTTATAATTCAAAAAATGACGAAATACGGTCTTTATTTGACATTATGATATTGCTAATGAAATGACGTGCTGAAATTGTAGGTATTGTTTTGACTCAACCGCCATTACTGTCAGGTAAATAAGAGCTATCGTAACGTCATTAACGATTCGTAGACATGTCAAAAGCATTATGGATTTACAGACTAGAATAGAGACTACGAATGCGAAGTTACCTAACCCTGACTACCAACACCAGATCACCATGATGTGAACACTGCTGCTTAGAAGTTTTTTGTAAGATTTAATAAACTGAGTTAAATAGAAAGTCTCCTAGCGTTTACATTGACGAGTTTAATCTTTATCTTTCTTTTGATTTGTTAATAGAAAATAGGACGAAACATAACGGGGTCATACGCAGATTTTGGTTATCGTCTTTCTTGTGGACACTTCGGAAGTTAACTTTTTTAAGGCCTAATTTTTTGGCTAAGCCCATTCTCGCATAAACGGTGTCAGGACTGCTTTAGACCTATCATATAAAAACATAACTTACGATTATATCAAACACAAGCTTTTAACTAAAGTCAACTTTTGTTTTTAAGAGTGCGTATGACCGAACGACATGGCAAACAACCAAAAAAATTCCGTTTATAACACTACTCGGAAATAAAAACATTTTTGGTCTGGTTTGGAGTCAGAAAGCATCACTTTTATGACAGGCCGTTTCCGTCCAAAATTAAATTATTTTTGACGTTTTTTATACTGATTACGTAAATAAGCACTAAGAAAAAACCTTTTATTTCCTCGCTGTCGTTGAGGAAACCGCTGTCTGCTTCAGCAAAAAGCGCAATTTATAGACTCGTACACTAATACGTTTCGACCCACTATAATGACTCGTCAATAAATCGCGTACTTTCTACCCTCGGCTATAATAATATACTGTTTACAAATTCTTATAAGCGTCACCCACTTCGCAATTTTCCAAATTCAGGAATAATGCAAATTTGAACAATTTTTATTGTTGGGCTGTCTATGATTATAATAATACCAGACTAGCTTTTACTAGCTTTTGATAGCTTAAATAATGAAATGGTTCTAGTCCCAAAACTAAGCTAATACTTATATAGAGAAATACCTACTTAAATAGCTACATAGAAAACATCCAAAACTCAGGAACAGATACTCGTGCTCATCAGACAAATATCTGACCTTACCGGTATTTGACCCGGGACCACTAGCTTGGAAGACTGGGTCAGTGCAAACTAGAATAACGTGTCGTATAAATCGTGTTAAGTCCCAAATGACACTTCTGATCTTAGAAAATTAAAGAGTTCCGAAGGAATAGCGGTTACCTGCTTGTACGTGGATGGAGTTGCAGGAATTATAAATCAGTCTCATACTTAGACTACCTAACTACAATAAGAGTAAACAAATTTTTCTAACGTCGACTAGATTTAAAAATATAAGAAAACCGGGCAAGAGCATGTCGGAACATGCTCAGTGTAGGGTTCCGAAGCCGTTACGTGCTAAAAATATAAAAATCAACAAGTAATAACTAATTTTCTATTTAAAGTCAGTCGTCTTAGATGATTTTAGTAGGTATAAACACTTTAATCGCCTGTATCTTAAGAACCAATGATGTCTTCTTAGTTGTGATAGCTTTCCTTTAAAATATATGCCTTCATTTAAGGTTTTTTTGTTCAGATATTGAGTATTAAATTTGTAGTTTTGGCTGTAGGGGGGGGGGGGACACTTGAGTCTAACAAAAATTTGCGCTTTAAAGCTTAATATTTTATTAACGGATTACTTAATCAAACATCTGTGTTCACAAACTCGTAATATTTTTAAAAGACCTATCCAACGACAGCCCACACAATAGGATAAACGAGAAAAAAAATATTCCCACGTTACGTGTGTGTAAAGTTTTATTTTACATTTTATTTTACCACTTCTTTGGCGTGACTAAAATGCTTATTCATGCCAAATTACAGCTTAGAGTCTCGGCGCTAGGCTGGGGACGGACGGACGGACATGGCGAAACTCCTAGTTTGACTACGGAACCTTAATAAAAACAAATAATAACTCAAAGGAAAACTACAAAATAATTTATATTCCCACAAAACATTAGCGAAACGCATTCATAATGAACTCTCATCAACTTCTACTGTATCCAAAGGCAAAAAGCAACATTAATTTTTCTGACATTGCCAGGTTTCAGGACGGAAACTGTTTCTCATAAAGTAAAGTAAAACATGAATAATGCACCCACGAAATAAATGCAACTACTCTGCCCGCAATATTTAGCCTGCGAGGTAAAGTTTGGACGACCTGGCCTTTGCGTGTTTTAAGTTTTAATTTGTATTATTTGTTTACATAAACGGAGTAACCCATAATTTTATCTAATTCACTTCATCGAGTGTATCATTCCAACACTGATGTTTTCAGGATATCTTACGACAATTACGTTAATTAGGTTAGGTACGACTTGTGAGGGCTTTTCCAAAAAAAAGTTTCTATAGTTTATGACAAAAATTAACAACAGTAATTTTTCCATTACGTCACGAAAATTCCGTGTGGTTGCCGGGTTAGAATAGTGCCACTCCATGTCTTCCCGTGGATGTCGTAAGAGGCGACTAAGGGAATAAGGGCTTGTAGTACTGTTAGGCGATGGGCTTGCAACCTGTAACTAATACACTGGTAAACATCTTAGCCTGATTGTGCAGAATGTGGTTACAGAATTATCAACAAGTTTTTTAGAGTTGTTGGTAATTTTGTAGCTCTGCCTACCCCACTCTGGGAATAAAGGCGTGACTTTATGTATGTATGTATGTGTCACGAAAATGAACTGTAGCAAGTTCGACCAATTTGAAATACCGCCTTTTGGTTTATGAGGGCAGTAAATAAATATAATTATGACAAATTTTCAGGACGTAATGAAAAAAATACCGTTGTTAATTTTTGTCCATAACAATAGGTAGTTTTCGAAATAAATTAACTCATGAGGCGAGAAATATTATATAATACTTATTCTGATTTGTGAATTTGTGGTTGATTTGTGGTAATAAAACTATCCAAATTTATAATAATTCTCCAATCGTCAGGGCCTGCGTGCAATGCAAAGCATTTACATTGCAATAATAACCCTTGTTTCTTGTTTATTATAAGCAGTTGTCATGAGCTTACATTTTCACTATGTTTATGTGCACTTTAATTAAGTAATTTATGGATAACTGTCATTGGCCTTGTTAAGTAACTAACACTATGTATCATAATATATCTTCGGTTGTTGTTGTCCTGAAAACCGACAAAATAAATAAACATAATTATTAAATATCGCGAGGCTTGCATGTGTGCATGTTTCGACCGTACATGCCACGAGCTACCACAAGCAAACCCACAAGTGACGTCAAGCCGGTTTAGTTTGGTCGGGGTCGCACCGTCACCGGGTTTGGTTACGTGCTGTTTATGTATCAAGCGACGCTCATTGATTGCCCGAGCGGCAATAGGTATCAGAAACTCCTTAAGGACTTAACATGAGCCAGGTACTTTTATATCTAGGAGTACTTACTATGCCATAACCTTAATTGTTTTGTAAATATGTTTACTAGTAAATTACTGGCCCGAGACATTTAACATTCAGCCACAGGGAAGGATTAAAGTTTGGACAACCCTCGCCTTTGTATGTTTTGAGTTAATTCCAACTTTGTTGTTAATAATTTAGACGGAAATTTAATTTGTTTGCCGCCGAGAGGCTCCGGCTTGAAACTGTTTTGTAAAGTGGGTCGTTAGTTGTTATTTAATGTGTCCAGGGCCCGGGAGCGTTGTCGCTGTTCGCTATACTAGCGCCATACTGTGTCGAGAACTGCTCATCTTCTGTGACATGTTTCTCGTTTTTCGATACCTTGACTCTTTTTTCTTACATTTCATTACATTTTTTTCTTCTTTTTATCCATTTATCACCTGCCAAGCAACAGTGTTCGCATTGTTGTGTTCTGGTATGGGGATAAGACAACCGGTGAAATTACTAGCATAGAGGCATTCCATCTTAGTCCTCAGGGTTGGCAACGCATTTGAGGTCTTAGGATTATAGTCTTGAGAGTTCAAATGTCTATCAAATCAAAATCAAATATCAAATATATATTTATTATTACAGTGACTCAGTTTACATATTTAAATTGAAATACAAGTAGTTAAGTACTAAACTCTGCACCAAATTTACAAGTATAGATTTTTTTCCTGTGTCACCTACACTAGGCTTGGCCTGTCTCGTAGAGTGGTAATAAACATAGTTACCAGAAAATGTTTATCCGACGTCTAAGAATTCTATGGTCTCAGATTCCACTTACCATCAGATGACCTGAGTGCTCGTGTGCCTTCTCCTTAACATATTTTTTTTTGTAGTTATTAATAACTACAAATCAGGGCACAATTGCACACAAAATGTATCTAGTCCCAAACTAAGCTGTAGGCTGGTACTACAAGACAGCGGTAAACAAAGTAATACAGAGATATATCAACTCGCGTTCATCACACATAATATTTTTACCCCTACCGGGAATCAACGCCGGGACCGCTAGCACTATACTAGTAGGCAGGTTCAATACCGGCTGAACTAACTGCTTCGTCAGTGAGATTAGTTTAGTAGACGTATTAAAACAATATTATTATAATAATAGGAATAATATCAGGGAGGATAATCTCACACAAATTGACCTAGTCCCAAACTAAGCTCAAGGCTTGTGCTATGGGTACTAGACAACGATAAACATAGTATACTTATATAGAGAAATACATACTTAAATACATAGAAAACATCCAAGACTCAGGAACAAACACTCGTGCTCATCACTGAAACATCTGCCCTTACCTGGATTTGAACCCAGGACCCCTAGCTTCGAAGGCAGGGTCAAAACTAACTAAGCTGCGTGCGGCGTGTCGTGTGTTATTAGTTTTACGTGAAGTTGAACATACATACATAAATCACGCCTGTTTCCCAGAGGGGTAGGCAGAGACCACTTCTTTCCACCTGCTACGATCCTGACAAAGCTCTTTCGCTTCTTCCACATTCATACATTGAGTCATGCATGCACGTCGGTTTCGGGTACTTAAGATTTGGCCCTTTTCCAGTATTTCCCCGATTTGATTCAAAAAAGTACGCCTATGGCGCCCCCTTCCGTCCCTTTCACTCACTTTCGCACTGTTTATTTCTTTCGTCAATCGTTTTTCATCCATCCTTTCCAAATGACCGAACCAACTAAGCATGCCCTTTTCAATTTTAGTCACTACATCTTCTTTCAGACCACACTTCTCTCTGATGTTTTCATTCCTTACTCTATCACACTTTTTTTTAAATTGTATAAATTTTGCGAAATATTTTTTTTCTATTTCTATTTCAATAAGTAGGAATTGGGCATAGTCGAGACTAAACCTGAACAGCTAAATGAACTCAACTCTTAGTGGATAACAGCTAGAAATCCTATATTCTACTAAAACGAATACTTACCTCTTTTTTTCTAATACATGGTCCGCTGCGGCGCGCGCTAAATCTGCAAAGTCCGATATCTCCAAAAACCCAGGTTTTTTAAACTTGCGAATTTTCCGCTCAAACCCGCTCCGGGGCGAGCGCGGGATCCCCGCAGGAATCCCGGAACTATCCTAACTTTCCTACATTAAGCCTGGAATAAAGAACTTTTATGAAATTCTATCAGTTTTATTATAACGGATTAACAAACATGACTCGGATACCCCTAAGTGTTTAGCTCAGTGTTATCTCATTCTGAGTATGACTTAGTAAGTATAATAAAGTGAATGTGTGGAATAAGGAATCTGCAGAGATGAGAAAAAATGTTTTTATCTATACGAGCAGTTCTTATTATTGTTATTTCAATTCCGAAGGTTAAATTTTTACATTAAATATTAAGGTATAATAGTAAAATAATAATACTTAAATCCGGATCGCTAACACCATCTTTACCCATTTAACCACCCACCAAGCAACAGTGTTCGCATTGTTGTGTTCTGGTGTGTGGTTAAGACAACCGGTGAAATAACTAGCATAGAGGCATTCCATCTTAGTCCTCCGGGTTGGCAACGCATTTCAGGTCTTAGGATTATAGTCTTGTGAATTCAAATGTCTATGGGTCTCAGATTCCACTTACCATCCGGTGGCCTGAGTGCTCGAGTGCTCCTTAACATAAAAAAATGCATCCTAAAATTTAACCTACGGGTGCCGCCGGCACCGCTAGCTACCAGCCCTAAGGCTGCAGACAAATCTGATGACTTCCTCACAAAACGTGCCGACTCGAGGCCTAGTTTTTTCTGCATCGGGCCCTTGATCCAGCCATCACAAAATAGTTAGCTACGGAACATAACATATGGCTGTGAAAATATATAATAAGTTACCTATAAGTATAAAAAATATTGTAAAGGACTCAGTATTTACTAGTACCTAAGTTGTTTTTTTTTCTTATTTCTAAATGTTTTTATAATTTACAGGAGTACTTTGAAAATGAAGGTTAATAATGTGTATGCTCTTATTTGTAACTTTCTCTCAATGTATGTATTTGCAACTCAACAATAAAATAAAACTAGTGTTCAATTTAACATATTGTAATGTAAGTTAATTAGGAAATTTATTTCGAACAGATAAAATATTGCAATGCCCTTACACGGTTTATGTTGATCTATGTAATAGTATTTAAGATCTTTGTGACTACAACATAAGGCAATTAAATACATATATGACTATGACTGTGACTATCTATCGAGTCTCTTAAAGTGATGGTCGAGACTCTTCACTATAAGACCGTTCGCCAAAACAACTATCGGGACAATGGTCGTTGAGTCCACATCCGACATGGAGGTCTCCTAGTGAGCCAAGTCAAGGAATGTACTGAGCTCGTCTCCAGCCTTCACGAGGTTCTCGTCATGCCGAGAACTGCCCGGCTTTGAGATCGATCTGTTAGCACGATATCAGGCTTATTGGCGACAGTAGTTATTAAATTGGTTGACTGTACATTAGAACCCTACAGCACTCTTCACCGTGCATACGAATGTGGATTTGGTCGAGGGTTGACCGAACGCTAACGAAAAATTCCCGTCAAAAATCTATTTAACAGAATAATTCAAACGTACTCTGCCCTCATCAGCATAGGGATCTCAAATTCAATGGCCAAAGCCGATTTAATCCTATTGCCTTAATAGTAATAAGGTTGCATTTGCTACAGGAATTTTCTCTGAGATACTGCAATTTGACTAGACTTGTTAAAAAGTTTATAACAACAACAACGTATTTGAATGTAGTTATATTTAATTTTATAGTTAGGACTTATTTGTATTGTCTTATCCTACAGAAATTTGTAAATTTGCCTACTAGATGCACAACCTTTCACTTTTCTCAATCTCTCAAGGGTTAGCTGGAAGAGATCCGTTAAAGGGATGAGTTCGCCTTTGTACATTTTTTTCTTGTATCTTCATTGTATTTTTTCAGTTTTATTTTGTACAATAAGGTGTTTACATACATACATACAACATTTTAATTTCACAAAATCATCATTTTTGGTCTAGGCATAAAGCAAAATTGCAATTAAATCATAATAGATTGTTCAAAAAATTACTTAAGTAACCTAAGCATTTACTTTTATTTTGTATAATTGTCATAGTAATGTTTTCTGAAACCAAGTCATAACAAAAGTGTTCGTAATATGAACAGTGTAGAGAAAGGTAAATGCATATTTACGTTTATTATTTCGCAGGCAACAAGCTAATAAAGTGAACTTTCAAAAGGAAATCACCGTCCTCAGTGGCGGTGTGTACTTAAAAACACAAAAGTTTCCAAACAACGTATATCTAAGAGTTAGCGTCAAACTCTAAAGTATCGTTTTGACAACCCTAATGTTTTCTTGTGGAAATGTTTACGGTTACGCTCGAAGAAAATTAAACTCTAAGGTGTTGAGATAAGGTGCTGTTTTAAATAGCAATTTGTTTTATAAGATAACTGAGAAATGGAAGAGTTATGGTTGGCAGCTGACTAATGTTCAGAAGTGGGTCAGAAATTTCTACAGTAGTTAAGCTTTGAAATTTTGTCCAGCTGTCAGTTTGGTCGTAACTCTGAAAAACATTCTAGGAAAAGGAAAAATACTCGAAAGGTATATACATTTATTTTAGGTTGGCCTTACATGTAAATAATGTAATATATAAAATTCTCGTGTCACGGTGTACGTTATTGAACTCCTCCGAAACGGCTGGACCGATTTTAATAAAATTTTGTGTGTATATCTGAGGGTAGGTCTGAGAATCGGCCAACATCTATTCTTCATACCCCTAAGAAATGTAAAAAAAAATTGCAGCGGGCGAAGCCGCTGGCGGGTCGCTAGTAAATAAATAAATATCACGGGACAATGTCACACAAATTGACCTAGTCCCAAACTAAGCTCTAGGCTTGTACTATGGGTACTAGACAACGGTAAACATACTTAGATACAGAAATAAATACTTCAATAGATATAAAACATCCAAGACTCAGGAACAAATACTCGTGCTCATCACACAAATATCTGCCCTTAACAGGATTTGAACCCGGGACCGCTGGCTTCGGAGGCAGGGTCACTCCTAACTAGGCCAACGTGTCGTCCATGTAGCTGCATACAAGTATTCATGCTGAACTAATCCCTCAAGAGGGGTCCCTTAAATTGACAAGGTACAAGTGCGCAGCTGGACGATTTTCAAAAAAGTGTACATCGTTAAGAAACAAAAATTAAGAAACAACCGGTTAAAAAAGGAACCGTTGTTTTAGAAAAACTTTGGAGTCGATCTTGGCCGCGCTTTACAAACGAAGTAACATTAGAGTTTTATAGTTTGCCGAATATTTTACCGCTCATTCCATTTTTTTACCGCCTATTGTACTGACCAATTCCCTTCATAACTCTGTTCATGTTTAACTGCCACGCTAATGAACCAAGAAAAAAAATAACCATCCGTTTATTTATTCAATTTATCACAATTACCGTCCTAAGATTTAAATAGCTTCTGTAAAAAATGAAAGCTATTAGTAAATGAGTTGTTCACGACATAACACCCCAGGTCAACATCCGTTATAAATTTAGCCGCTGCCTATTCCTCAGGTCCCCGGGGGGTGCTTGAGATGAAGTTGCCCCCGGGATAGGCCTCATAAGGGGAGATTTATTTGCCCCCCATAAAAATATAAATGGAGCAATTTTGGTTGCATCATTTTGGCATTCTATCTTGCGTCTTTGTTTGAGATGTAACCCAAATGTGAATCATCATCGAAATCAAAAATCATTAAGCACATTATTTTTGTTTATGCAAAATAAATCTGAACATTCACGTACATACTATAAAACATTAAACAATAGTATAACAATACACGTTTTACGATGCGGTTTTTTATGTTAAAGCACACGAGCACTCAGGCCACCTGATGGTATAGTAGAATCTGAGACCCATTGTCATTTGAATTCTCAAGACTATAATCCTAAAACCTAAAATACGTTGCCAACACTGAGGACTAAGATGGAATGCCTCTATGCTAGTAATTTCACCGGTTGTCACATACCCATATCGGAACACAACAATGCGAACACTGTTTCTTGGCGGGTAGTTAATGGATAAGATGGTGGTAGTGATCCGGACGGACTCTGCACAGGGTCCTACCACCACTAAAGAGGATTGTGAAGCGACGCTTAAATCGCGTACTTATTATCTGTTAAAAATAATTCATACAAATTTAGCTCTGGGCTATAATCCGATTTCCACATAATTCCATTTACATTCTAAACTGGTACAGTCAGCAGCAGAAGTAACTACGCAACCGAAGAGCTCAAAATGAACTGCACTCTACTCTATTGTCAAAAGAATACGTCGTGTCCAGATCATTTTGAGCATGTTAATCTGCTTAGGTACTTTTGATGCTGACTGTGTGACAGTATAAACTAAAATAAAAAAATCCTACATATCATTAACCACACGTAAAGACTGCAAAAATACACTGAACTATAACATCAAAAAAGATACAACATTTACATTATATGAAAATCCACCTCATCGTGTTGTTCTCCTAGTCATTATTTTTAATTAAATGTAATTTATCTTTCATTTGTAATTATTTTATTTGTGCTATTATTTATTACTTTGTAATGTAACATAATTTTAAGTATTATTGTATTTTATTACTGAAAAAATGGACTTCTGCTGGAGTTTGTTGCGGCGCTTCTTCTCCCCAATGCTGGTCTTGTCTGAAGCGCTAGTAGATTCACTGCATATTACCGACGTGTAAAAGAGCCCTTATGTGGCCTATTTACTGAATAAATTATTGAATTTGTATTTGAATACACCAAACTAATGAGCGCCAGGGATTGGCTCTGATACTTTATTGCGAAAGATAAGAGTCATTATAAATACCTAAGATGGGAATTTCAGAATTTAATGAGTTGTAAGATGAGCAGAGACGATTTTGAGGCGCATTTTGACCTATGTTCGTCCTACAGACGGGAATCCAAAAAATAATGATAGATGTTTTGTGGGTAAATGGTAGAGTACAGAAATTTAACAGCATAATTAGACCATGAACTTTACGGCGGTCGCGCAAAGAGTGCATATTGAAAAATTTAAGTCTTTGGTCGCAGGGGGAGCGATCGGATATTCTTAAAGACGCAAAAGCTTAACACCTCGCAAACGCTCTCTGAATGTTCTCAATGATGCCTTTCAACTAACACTGACCAACACTGGTGCCACTACAGTAGGAATAATTTTCAACTTTAAACTTTTCAACTGATCATCTTGGAGCTCACCTCTAATTAAAGTTCTTTCCTCACCCCAATTTACAACTTTTATAAACCTAGAGCGCAAAGCAGAGTGTTCCCGCCCAAGTTGTACAACTCGGTAATCATAAAAGTGCAGGAAGAGAACGGAATCAGCAAGTTAAATTACTTTGCTGCGCCAAACTTGATTTATACATGGCATCGGAAGAGCGGAGAAATTCAGCATCATGTTTCTAATGAGAAATCTTCTAAGGAGTTGGGTAGTTTGTTTACCTATGATTCACACTTCTTAGCGTTCCGCAAGCGAGCGATGGGAGTTCTTTTGATTTTATTATCTCCGTCCGTTTATTCGTATAGTTGCCCGTATGTCTTAGTTACTTAAATAGGGATTTTTATATGACGTGGTGTTAAGTTTGTCAGGTTTTTAGTACGACGTTTAATTAACATTGTTTATATTCTTCGTCCACAGCTGAGTTTAAATTTTAACCTGACTTATTGAATCTTTACTGTTAATATTCGACTTATAATAAAAACCAAAAATACAACTCTAGAAACACTATTTATTTACATAACTGAGTCTAGATTAGATATCGTTAGACGATATTATGATAAAGTAAAACAAGTTTTTACGTTTGATCCAGTTATAAACGAATAACATAAATAAAGCCCGTTTGGTTGCCGGGTTAGAATAAAGGCACTCCATGTCTTCCCGTGGATGTCGTGAGAGGCGACTAAGGCAATAAGGGCTTGTAGTACTATTAGGCGATGGGCTTGCAACCTGTCACTAATACACTAGTAAACTTCTTGGCCTGATTGTGCAAAATTTGGTTACAGAATTATTAACAAGCTGTTTTAGAGTTGTTGGTATTTCTGTAACTCTGCCTACCCCACTCTGGGAATGAAGGCGTGGTGTTATGTATGTATGTAACATAAATAAACTCATTCAAATAGTAGAATAAACAATGAGCTCATTAATCCGCGGGAAAAGCCAAAATGATTTACTGTTAATATCATAATTACGCCGAATTATTAATAAAGGCACTGGACAAATAACATTCCAACGTCCCCGCGTGCTTATTAAATCCATACTTAAACAAACGCTTTGCCTGTTTCTATCATTCCATATAATGTGAACCTACGTTTTAACTGCGACTCCGTGTGCGAGAAGCCGACTGTAATAAACCAAGACAAGAAAAGATAAAGTTTTCGTATAAGTTTATTATACAATATCCATTAGGTTTCCATACAAATTATTTAAAAAAAATGGTTTTACCTTTAATTTATTATACAGGGTGACTTCAAATTGGTAATACAAAACACTTGATTGTGGCTTAGTTAATGCTACACTGGCTGCGCCATAATTACATACACCTTTAATAAAATATATTTCTTATTTAATTCAAATCAAACATTATATATTTTCACACGCACCTCAAACGCATCCATTACATGTGGCAACACTTCCTCCCTCTCCCCTCCCCCCGCTACCTCTCGTCAGTCAAAAAATGTTAAAAAAACCAACTCACGCGCGCGGGAATGACTTATTCCAAATCAATCTCAAAACATTAAGAAAATCGCTTCAACAAGACTATATCTAATAAACATTACATGCAGTGAAGTGTTGTGGTCCGAAGTGCTGTGTGTTTTGAACTCAAAATTGGAGAAGGGTTATCGTCTTCAAGAGGTATGTTCCTAGCCCCTCCATACACAGTATAATACATTAACCCCTTTGTTAAAATTAACTGTATTTAATTAATGCTAATTTTCGAACAAAACAAATAATTAAAGTCCCAAAGCGTGGTTACACTACATTAAATACCTAACCGTCATACCTGTCACTCGATGTTATCAACTAACCAAAAAACACGTTTTCTTCATAAATTGCGACAGGTGACGGATAACCAAAGAGGAAAGTGTTCATTTTAAATTCTTTATACTTCTTTGTTAATTATTATGGTAGGATAACCATGTTAAGCCAACAAAAATGGGATAATTTAAAAATAAAAAAAAAAATACTTCTGATTATTTTAAAAGTATGAGACTTAATTGAGGGGCTAAGTTTAGGGGAAATGTGTGTAAAACATTGATTTTGTATTACCAATTTGAAGTCACCCTGTGATGTTGCCGGGTTTGAAACAGTTAGTTGCAAAACTGAGTCAATATTAGCACCTTAGTATAATGTTAATAAGTCGATGACAAGCAAAGCTATTTTCAAATGCTTAGTACAGAATAGTTATCCTTGAAGTAAGCTACAAAACTGCTGTATAAATAATTTCTTTGTCATTTATAATTTTTTTTAAATTTTGAACCAAAAACTGTAAAATCTCAATTTATGTTTTATACTAGTAATTTAGTTTTCTCTGTGGCAACCCCAAATAAGAAAACTATTTAAAATAGAGAATTCCATTCTTTTTAAAATAAGGTATCAACTGCTTGAATCAGGGACGTAGTTTTCTAGTTATTGCAGAATTTTAATCTACTACCATAGTGAACTAACAACCAGTTTGTATGGCTAATTTGTCTCGGTGCATGCACCGAACTAATGTTGCCAATAACTGCCACCAAAAGTATGTCCGATTTTAATAATTTTCTACTTATTTTAAAAGGCTAAATTTCTTTAATTTTATCAGGGTTCTTATTTTGGGTTGCCACAGAGAGAATTCAAATATAAGCCAAATAAAAAAAGTAAAATTCAACAGTTTTTATTTTTAAATTACTTAAAAACTGTAAATGACAGGTAAATCATTTGGTAGGAGTATTTGTAGCAAATTTCAAGGAGTACTTGTCATATTAAACATAAAAAAATACCTTTAACTATCATCAACTTATTTACATTCTACTAAGGTGCTAATATTGACTCAGTTTTGCAACTAACTGTAGGTGACTAAGGGAATAAAGGCGTGAGGTACTGTTATGTGATGGGCTTGCAACCTGTCACTATACGTTATAAACATCTTAGCCTGCAAGATGTGGTCACAGAATTATCATCAAGTCTTTTTTAGAGTTGTTGGTATTTCTGTAGCTCTGCCTACTACACTCTGGGAATGAAGGCGTGATGTTATGTATGTATGTTATTATATACTTGTTGGCTGTGTTGATGTGTATTTTGTTTACGAACCGAGAGGAGAGTGGTTTAAAAGGTTAACTTAATACCTCGTGAGTGCACTTGCATTGCTGCGCTTTCTGAAACATGGTTGCCGTCCAGAATTTCGACAAACCTGGAGGGTTACCATTGCCTTAGGGATGTCTATCATTTCATCGAAACACTTTTCATCAAATGTATCATTTTATCGGATTTCATTTCATCTAACGGGTTTTCTGCCTATTTATTTGCCAACCCACTGTTTTCTCTGTAACTACAAATATTTTAGAAATTTTATATAAAGAAACTAACCTAACCTACAGGGTTCTACACGATAGTCCTGAAATAGAAGCAATTGGGTAGTAGGTAGTCGTCATTCAAAACGATACAATAATAATGCATTCGTGGCGCAGTCAATCACTTAAGCTTCTATTGCTGTGATAAGTGACGCACACCACATACACAATACACGACGTTAGAAAACATAGGCCAAGTCATGATAAGGCATGTGCTAACTCGGGGGAATACCAAAGTGACGTACGAACATATTTTTTTGACATTATAACGATGTTACTGTCATGATCAGGGTGTTTTTTAACGTTAATAAATACTTAGTTTATTATTTATTCTCTACATTTTTAAATGAAAACAATAAACAAATGATAATTTTATTTTTTTAACATGTTTTCTTAGTAAACGATTTTTTTTTCTACTTATAACGATTGACGTTTCGATGAAAATTTCCACTTTAATTTACTAAACGGGGCATTCTTCAAATATTTATATTGAATCAAATCCGTTTTCTGATTCATGAACGATATTGTGATTTTGTTACCTTTTATAAAACTATGACACTGGACTTTTATATAATCAGAGTAGGAGACGATTTTTATACAAATCATGTATCTCGACATCTTATTTATCGATTTATAATCCCTAGAACATGCCGCAAGTTAGCACACGAATGGACACGATTAACATTTAAATTGTAAACAGTTAAAATTACTATGTTTTGTTTGCAAATTGCATTCAATATCGCTTTTACTTAAATCTCATCATCATTTTTTTTCAGAATCGAAATATTTAATAAATATTTATATTAGATCTTACTAAAATACGGTAAAAAACTCTCCATTGAATACCATTTACAGTAATACATTAAAAAAAATGTTACACGGTAAGTTGACTTACTTAATCTTGTTATTGCTGAAAAGTGAATCACCCCCACTTTGAATGCTGTTATGATTCTTTTAATTTTTATTTAATTTAGTTACCGACTCGCTTCTAACATCTAGATAGGTATAATATTTCTGCAAGGTCTTGGCCTGCGTACTTCCGTGTTCCTTTAGTGAAGTAATATGGTCGTACTGGTTGAATAGAAGATGAGTCATTTAACCGGGAAATTGTAAGGTAATTTAGTAAATGGAACACCACTTATGATGTAACTAGAAGGGTTGTACACTGTCTTACAAAATCTGATTTCATAGAATGTATCACTTTGCAGAATTTTCATTTCATAGAAAGCTAATTTCTGCTGTAACCTTAATATTTTTAGATTATCATAAGCATAAGTTACGTAGGTTAGGTTAGACCTGTGACCACCAAAAAAAATACTGAAAACGGTAAGGTTACAGCAGAAATTAGCTTTTTAAGATATGAAAATTCTGCGAAGTGATACATTCTATGAAATGAGTTTCTGTTAAACAGTGTACCACCAACCTTCTCCCAATGTGTATGTAGACGACACTATCAAATCACAACAAGTATCGTCTAGATTATGTCAAATACTTCGGTTATCGCTATTCCCTCGGGAACAATTTTCTAGGATAAAATGTATTCTATGTCCTTCCCCTTCTTTATCTTCATACTAAAATTTCATCTAAATCGGTTCAGTACTTCCTGAGATTAGCGCGTTCAAGCAAACAAACAAATAAACTCTTCAGTTTTATGTATTACTATAGCTACATGATATTTTATACGGTAATTTGATTTCTTCCATCCTAGTTTTTAAATTATTTAAAATATTTAATATTACATTTACATTGAGGGAATTATAAACTATGGCACTATTTAAATTCATAATTTATTTTAAAATTACGCTTCATTATTAGTGCAACGTACCAAGCAAATAATGTAATATTACTTTCATGACTTATGAATACTATCCCAAAATAACCAATTCTCTTTGAATATGAATGAAAAAACGCTGCAGTTTTGTAAAAATGTGCTTTTTGCTTTGAGAATATTATTGATTTAACTTTAAAAGCCTGTATATTATGTGTTTAAATACTGTGACTAAGTGAATAAATACATACATTTTGTACATTGACGTCGTTTTTGGGTAAGGACCAAATAGTTGGATCATAGTTAAGCGTAGTTGGGTCGTTCAACTTTTTAACGACAATACATCGTCATTTTTCTATATTTTGCGTTTTTCAACTATTGATAATTCTGGTTTTAATTTTTGATTTTAAAATACGTTGCGTGAATTTTTACTTGGACTAAATAATAATTATTTCGGTGGTGATAATGTTTTTTTCTTTATGGTGGTTTTTCAGAATATACTGTGACAGAGTGGCCGTTTTCATAGGAGACTAAATTTTGTATTACCACTCTGTCACGCGATTCTATGAAAAACAAACTTATAAAAAAAAACACTGGATAGTACTAATAGATGAATAAATGTTTGGATGTATATTCAAACACTAAAACATTAATAATCAATACTCTAATAACGTATGGTAAAATGAGGATAGGCAATTGTCGGTAAAAAAGAAGAATGACCCAGTTAACCATACAAACAACAAAAGTGAAAAAAAATCCGTTGTGACAAGAAAATTATCCTTACAAATATATGGCTAAGTTTCGTGTCACGACGAAAAAGCTTCATAGAAAATTAAATTGAGTGAGTTAGCGTGGCCAACTTTTTGGTCCTTACCCATTTAGCCACTACCAACTGATTCTGCATACGAAGCTGGCGGTTCCGGGTTCGATTGCTGGCCTGTGCAAATATTTAATTTTGTGTGATGTGAGCGAGTACTTGTCCCTGAGTCTTGGGTGTTTTCTATGTATTTAAATATGTATTTTTCTACGCTAATCGTTGCTGGTTTTACCCATTCATTTGCAAGACTACAATCTCAAGACTGCAATCGTAAGACTAAAATGCGTTACCAAACCTTCTGAGTAATACCTCTGTGTTAGTCATTTGACCGGTTGCCGTATCCCCTCACTGAAACACAATAATGTGAACTCTGCTACCTGGCGGTACGTTATAGGATCAATAGTAATAGTAGCAATCCAAATTTACTTCGCACAAGGTCCTACCACCACCTAAAATACCGGGTGTACAATCCAAATGGGTCAGTACGGAGAAGTCGGAAACTATGAGAGATAGCGAGATCTGTTCTTATTATTATTAAATCTAAAATCGACGTCATGGTTCCTAAGAACAGATCTCGCTATCTTTCATAGTTTCTGACTTCACCATACTGACCCATTTGGATTGTACACCCGGTATAGTCACTTTTTATAAAATTAATGTTATTTTATTATTTCTATCACAGGAAATGATACACTTTTAAACCAGACATATTCCAAGCATCTATTGCAACAGTAGTGCGGCCCGCAGTCCCCCGCGTCTTCGGCAATCCTGCGCAAATTGAAACTCGTAGAAGTGACGTGTCCTCTCAGGACCGCGCTCGTACATTTTTGTGCCTCAGCTGTCAAAGATTAGGGTTGGGGCTGAATACGTATCGATATTGACTATCGATAACGTTTTTTTTGTTTTTGTGACAAAGTTTAGCTGAAATAAATTCGATTAACGGATAAAGTCGCCTTTGTGCATTTTTTTCTCTTATCTACCTATTACAGTTCAGTGTATGTAGTGTGGTTGCTGGATTAGAATAGTGCCACTCCATGTCTTCCCTTAGATGCCGTAAGAGGCGACTGAGGGAATAAGGGCTTGTAGTACTGTTAGGTGATGGGCTTGCAACCTCTCACTAATACACTGGTAAAAATGTGGTTAAAGAATTATCAACAAGTCTTTTTACAGTTGCTGGTATTTCTGTAGCTCTGCCTATCCCACTCTGGAAATGAAGGCGTGATGTCATGTATGTATGTACTGTTCAGTGTTACGGTTTTAGTAAAATAGAGACTACCTACATGAACACATTTTTTTTCTTCTTATTACCTACACAAAATGGGACCAGATGATATAACACCAATGAACACGACAGTAACACGGAATTTTTTAAACTATGTCAGAACAGGCAGATTTCTTGGTCTGTACGAATTACTATTAAAATGAAAATAATATACAAACATGAATAGAGTTCAAAAATGATTAAAAGCTGCCTTAGTGAAATTTGATTATAAACTTATCGATAACGCTTTAAAACATCACTAGTTTTCGTTAAGCTATGGGTTCTCGTCTCACGTATCGCGTAGCACGTAGCGTTGCAGCTACGGCGTAGCATCGGCATAGCACGTGCCGAAGCGGCGCTGATTTGAACCTTGTAAGGCGGGCACGTCGCCTCCCGTATGTGTGGAACTAGAGTTATTAGATTGTTATTATGCCTTGTTATTTTAAACCCCCAATGCAAAAAGGGGTATTACAAATTTATTAATTTTTAGTGTATCCATGTATCTGTGTATCTATCTTTCTATGGCATCGTAGCCCGTATCCCGCAAAAACGCCGTCAGAACTGCTTTAGACCTATCATATAAAAACATAACTTATACGCACACAAGCTTTTAACTATTGGACACAGGAGAGACAACTTTTTTTTTTAAGAGTGTGTATGACCCTCCTAGAGTGAGGTAGGCAGAATTACAGACTCTAAAAAGACTTGTTGATAATTATGTAACCCTATTTTGTACACGTAGGCTAAGATGTTTACCAGTGTATTAGTGACAGGTTGCAAGCCCGTCCAAAATACATCCAAATACATTTTTATAAGTGAAACACAAGTTGTCATTCCCTTTTGACAAAATAGAATCTAAACTTTTTCTCACTCAATAAAATCAAAGCAAAAATCTTGTGCGAATTCCGACTAAATACTTGATAGAGAGGCTCTATTTGATAACTAAAGAGAAATCCCAGTTGAGAGTGATAAGGTTGTTTGGGTAATTAATACGGCATTGAGTAAGAACCAAATCGAATAGGCTTTGATAAGTCGGAGCTAAATTATTGGGTTTAAGCTCTCTCGAGAAGTTAAAACTGATTAGAGGCGTAAGATTTAGTATTTTGTCGTTAAAGTTTTAGAAAATATATTTATAGCATTTATAATAATATAGCTTTGTGATATGACTACAACCACTTGCTATGAGTTTGCAAATTTTAAGTATACGAACCTACTTACTTATGTATAATACAAAAAAAGAGATAACAATTATAAATAAGACAGATTGAGTTGGGATGCATAAAGGTAAACATATCCCTTTAATGAATTCCTTTATCGATTAAGTAATTGACGACAACAAATAGCCAAATAAGTACAAATCTAAAAGTAATAAATTTATTAATAAATAAAATCAGTATCACAAGACAATGTCACACAAATTGACCTAGTCATAAACTAAGCTCTAGGTTTGTACTATGTGTATTAGACAACCATAAACATACTTATATAGAGAGAAATATACACTAAAATACATAGAAAACATCCAAGACTCAGGAACAAATACTCAAATATCTGCCCTTACCGGGATTTGAACCCAGGACCGCTAGCTTCGATGGCAGGATCACTAACAACTAGGCTAGCGTGTCATCAAACAACAACGATAAACATTCATAATAAGCAAGAAACAGTTTTAAGAACAGGTGTAAAGCCAATTCCCGGTAAGGGCAGATATTTGTGTGATGAGCACGAGTATTTGTTCCTGAGTCTTGGATGTTTATAAGTCTATCGTTGTCTAGTACCCATAGTACAAGCCTTGAGCTTAGTTTGGGAATAGATTAACTTGTGTGACGTTGTCCCGTGATATTTTGTGATATTTCTTCAGTCTACTTGTAATGGTTTATTATGCAGTTGGTTTATGTAGCAAGTATGCATACTAATGGACGATATTTTAAAGCGTGCACCGATATTATAGTAATCAGGGAGGTGTCATGAAATACGTCATAGAAATGGTAAGGTAAATTAATTTAAGCACATACAATTTTTTGTATTGTCCTTTGGAAAAACTTAGTATTTTGCGGGTGGTAGAACCTTAAACAGGGTCCCTTGGGATCGCTACTATCTTCCCCTATAACCTGTTACTAAGCAGCAATGTTTGCACAGTCTGTTCTATTGTGATGATAGATGTCTCCTTGTTTTACCGAAACTCATTTCATACAGTGTATCACTTCGCAGATTTTTCATTTCGTAGAAGGCTAATTTCTGCTGAAACCTTAATGTTTTCAGATTATCTTAAGCATGAGTTACGTAGTTTAGGTTAGACCTGTGACCACCAAAAAAACTATCTGAAAACAGTACGATTACGGTAGAAATTAGCTTTCTATGAAATAAAAATTCTGCGACGTGATACATTCTATGAAATGTGTTTCTGTAAAACAGTGTACAACCGAAAGGATAAGACAGACTGTAAAATTACTAGCTGCATTTATTCTAAGTTCAAACAACGCACAACATGATCCCAAACTTGAATCATAACATAACGTCACGCCTTCATTCCCAGAGTGGGGTAGGCAGAGCTACAGAAATACCAACAACTCTTAAAATACTTGTTGATCATTTTGTAACCACTTTTTGCACAATCAGACTAAGATGTACCAGTGTATTAGTGACAGGTTGCAAACACATCGCTTAACAGTACAACAAGCCCTTATTCCCTTACTAACTCATTAAAGTTTCTTAGAATGTTGCGTTCACGTAATGTTTGTTAATTGTGAAGTCAAAGTCAGTGAACGTGTTAAACACCTTGTCTAATTTTCCACATTGAACGTGTTAAGAACAGCGTCAGTCCAATCTACAACGGTGGCCACAAAAGGGGCCGATTGCGGAGGTCATCGAGATAGATAGGGGGCTAATGAGCACCGCTCATCCCGCAAGATTGATGGTTCACTTGAAGCCGCGCGAAAGATAAATGTAGGCTATAGACACATTTGAGGTGTGTGAGTTCCTTACAGTGATTAAAAGGATTATTGGGACGCTGACAATTTTAATACAAAATGCGATGACGTTTCTTTCCTCGTAGATCTATTCTATTATATAACATTATTAAGATTTTAGAGTATGTTGTGACTATTATGAAAAACTAGATCTGTACGCTTAAATAAAAAAAAACGGGAGCGTGTAGAGCCGTTAGTGTTAGTTGTTAATGCAAAAAAGTCTCGCATGCGCTTGCGTTTCTCATAAAAATAACATAGACGCAAATGCTTCCGCCGCACACTCGGACCTAGTTCTTAATGATTCGTTTTCCACGATATTCGAATATGTTATTTCAAACATCGTTGAAATTGGACTTGATTTACCCTGGGCTATCGTTAAAATTTAACACATTTTGTAAGTAGCAAATGTCATATTTTAACAAGACGTCACATTTTAACGAGAACTTTTGAATATAGAATCAGAATCAGAATAATCTTTATTCAAGTAGTAGCGACTTAGCCTAAATTGACTGCAGGTTCAAATCGCGACCGATCAGAGAAGAACCTGTAAGAAACTCTGTCGGATGTCTTTCTTTTTTCGACGTTTGCAACCTTTTGTCGTAAGGACTAAACATTTTATTACAAGCAATTCAGTCCCAAGCATTGTTATCAATGTTATCATTAATATAGTCTTTAATACTATAATATGCTTTAGAAATTAGTTTACACTTAACGTAACTCTTAAATTTATTTACTGATAGTTCAGTAACATTACTTGGGAGCTTATTATAGAACCTAATACAATTACCCATAAAAGAGTTTTTTATTTTATGGAGTCGCGTAAAGGGCACTGCGAGCTTATGTTTATGTATATATATATATATATGAACTCAGGGTTAGGGGGTGAGAAACGTTATCGGCCGGAGCTAAATTTGTATTGTTTTTTTTTGACAGCTTCTTAAGAGACTTGTCAATCATTTGAGCTTAATCATAGGAAGAAGATTATAAATAATATAATGCAAATTTTTTGAGACTGTATAAGTCCTGACAGTCATGACCGTGAATTAAATAACTTTGACTTTGTAAAACGAACGCAATCTTAGAATCGGCTATTTGACAGACGGGCTCTTTTCAACTCGGTAAGACCATATCGCTTTCGGCATGTTATCATAATTATAGTTAAGAGCATTGCACACGGTTCACTTAGGTCAAAATTTCCATAGAAAGTGACCATTCACACATGTTTTCAACTCGGCCGCTAGGTAAAGTAAAGTAGATAAGAGCTATTATAACGTTGTTGGTTTTTCTGTAGCTCCGCCTAACCCACTCCGGGAATCAAGGCATGATGTATGTATGTATGTTTAACGTTGATGATACGATAACATGACAAAAGCAATATGGTTTACCAAGTAGAATAGTTTTATCTAGTCTGCCGTATTGGGGAGTATTCCAGAGACAAGTTAAAATAAAAATAAAACTACTTATAATAACGTGTGGGGCCAACACACTTCACTAACTGTGAACTCATACATACATACATAACACGTCTTTATTCCCAGAGTGGGGTAGGCAGAGCTACAGAAATACCAACAACTCTAAAACAGCTTGTTAATAATTCTGTAACCACATTTTGCACATTCAGGCCAAGATGTTGACCAGTGAATTAGTGACAGGTTGCAAGCCCATCGCCTAACAGCACTACAAGCCCTAATGCTCTCAGTCGCCTCTTACGATATCCACAGGAAGACATGGAAAGGCACTATTCTAACCCGGCAACCACACGGGGTGAACTCTTAAGTAAAAAATATCTATAGCCACCAAAACCTTAACAATTTAATATCAATATGGTTTTACACAAAGCAATAGAGGCACCGAAACACAGCACGACAGCGCCACTAAACTCGGCGTTAATGTTAATTCCTCATTCCTTGTTTCTAAGTTTGTTTGACGCTGTAATAACGGCGGAAGCGGCAATTCCCTCAATTAACCGCCCCCGTTAGCGGCGCGTTCCGCTCAACGCTCGACGCGGCGTCAGCCGCCATAAATCGCGGCCGTTTGGTTTCCGCACTGCTTGTTATAGTTTGTTAACTAGTATAAATACTTGGTTAATAATAATAGGTACAGTTTTGACTAAGTATATTCAATTATTACTCGCAAACGTTGGGCATTGTTTTAAAATCTTGCTTATTGAATCGGGCGGTGAGTGATTACACAGTTCGTGAAGGAACTGTTCACGAACTATGATGTAGCATAATTTATTCCTGCAAGTATTTTTCGTTTGAATTAATAGGATTGTGAAGCGATGCTTAAATCGCGTATCTGTCAAAAATAATCCATACAAATTTAGCTCCGTTTCTCACCCCCTAAATCTAATCAAATTTCAACGATTTTTTTTATTACGTTCTGGATATTATGAAAAACTTGGTCTGTACGTTCACGCATTAGTTTTTTTTTCAATCAATTGTCTTGAAAATCAAAATGTACTGACCAAGTTTTTCATACTATCTACAACATATACAAAAATGGAAAAAATCGGATGTTTAAGGGAAGAAAAACGTTATCGCATTTTGTATGGATTTTATTTGCTTCACAGACCTCTTAAGTGAAGCACTAGCACAGCTCGCTACGCCATTACCTGGGATTATTTATCATTTTGTTCTTATCCCAATCATTTGCGGTCGCTGTAACACGTTTTTTCCTCGAAACATCCCTGCGACCTCAATATTTACTCCCTTGTTTCAATATCGCTCTTCGCACCTGCCTTACATTTATTTATTTACTAATTTATTGAAACAAAAATTTCACAGCATTACATTAGCAACCAATGCTGCATCCCTAAGCCAATAAATAGTATCTTAAATTCAATGGCCAAAGCAGATTATATCGTATAATATTTGAAATAAGGTTGCATTCGCTACACTAGTTTTGCCTGAGATACTACCTTTTGTGTTAGCAGGGCAGAATGCACTGTGAAACTTAATACTATATCACAACAAACACACAGTTACAGTTTTCGTTAAAAATGACCACTTCCATCCATTCTCTCACAGAAACTAAGACACTGAAAACACACGTCAGACCATCGACTTGCAAATACATCAAAAACATCAGGTGTTGATAAAAAGAGCGAGTTGAGGCTCGCAAGAGGCCATACAGAGGGAAAGTTTCGGTGGGCCATCTTTTTTTATGTCTCCTTCTTCCATTATAGCCCTCCACATGTATAGGTTGTTACTGGATTGTATTTTCAAAATATGTTCCCAACACAGATTATTAGTTTTTCTTGCGGATAAGCAACCCAAGATAAAAGTATCTATGATGGACAATCATTCCAGGTCTATCATAGTTATGCTCCAGTGGCGTTTACATTAATGAAAATTCGGCAATACCGGTCATTTCATCCCGAATATTTTCAATATAATCTAATTTTAACGCTAAAAGCATATCAATCTCGAAAGCTTACATTTATAGGATTGTTCATAACTGGAGCACTGTTCATAATAGGAGTTTTTACCTAAAACCGTGTTTCCAGATATTATTTTAAATTCAAAACAATGCATCAGTAAGATTAATTACCAGAAAACGATAAAAGTACAATCATTTTAATTCACTCTTCAAGAGTATGACGTCTGATTACATTTTTAGAGGCGCTTCTTCCCAGCAGTGGTCTTTTTTTGGGAAGAACTTGGTCTTCTTTTGCGTCCATAAAATATATTTTTTTTACAATTAAAAGTAACACAATATTTGGGAGTTTATTACTGTTCATTCACACTTACTTACATAATATTTATTAACGAGCTTATTTTTATGTAACTAGTTAGTCTAAGTAGTAGTCAATGTGATCTCTCCATGGCTGACCACGGGTAAGCTCAAATGCAGCTAAACTGTGCTCACGACCTTTTCATTACCACAATCTATGTACTATCAGTATAACGAAACTTCAAAATGCAATGAAATAAATTAATTTCATTTTTATTTTTATTTTGAAGAACTGGTAAATTTTGGACGTGTGATAAATAACGTGGATAAATTTTAAATAGTTTTAGAAATATTTGGATACTTCCCTTTTACTTGAAATACTTGACGATCGAGTATTCAACAACAGCCATTCGCAACTAAGTAACACAAGTAATTAGGAGGCTTGATTTAATAACAGCTCCAGAATAAGCCGTAATAGGGTTAATGTAGACGTTAGAGCTCCGCCGAGAATTCTACGTCACGTCCGATTCAAGGAAACGGTTTATTACGGCGAAACGTCAGGGCATGGATAATTTACCGTAAACTGTTGCACATTAACGTACACAGTAGAAAGTAATAAGAAAGAAAATCAGCAAAGGGAACTTGAAAAGTTTTAGCCTATCTCGTGGTTACGCACTATTCCACGAGACTATTTTGCTTTTGAAAAAACGGATACCAACGTTAGGACAAATGTAGCTATTGTTACCATAATCTATAATATAAAAACTCTAAATAATGCGTAAAACAAAGAAGCAGGAATTAATTAGGACCTCAGCTGAGGTCAACTGAGCTGAGTTGCACCTTTGATACAGTAGACACAACATGTTGCTGGGAAAATGAGAATGCTATGTCGTTAGAGTTATTGTTCTAAAACGGTTTGAGTCAAACCGTTCAAATGAAATCAGATTTAAAATTTAAAAATTAAATTATGAGAGGGTATAATGTGCGTGACTCATGGCGTTTCTCAAGGTTCTATCGTAGGCCCATTTAATTACTGTAATGTCTTAAGGTGAACTGGCTTATTAAAGTTTACTGGAAGAGATTCCTTAAATGGTTTAGTTTCCCTTTGTACATACCATATAAGTTTTTTTTGTTCAATAAAGATTTAAGACACACGGTTAATATATTATATGAAAAAAAAACCTCTAGCTTGAGCACATGATGTTACAAGCAGAAAGCATGACATAGTGCCAAAGTAGCTAACAAATGGATTGCCTTGGAAGCTTTAAATGAATGGTTCTTAGTGAAGTTATTGAGAGTAAATACAATTAAATATTAAATTTCAACAGTGTTTCAAAAACGTCAAAGCTACCCACGACCCAGTGCATCGGCATCCTATACCCATTAAATCTATATTATTATGTTTACTGCATTCTACGTTGCATCTCCTCCGTGTTAGAACAGGTGTCAAGTTCTACAAAGTACGAAGTAACGAGCTCTTGGCTCTCCAAGGAGATACATTACCATTACTGCGAATACTGCGATCTTATGGATACTTGAAGACTCTTCACGTATCCGAGGAACAGGAGGTTTCTGAAAATAGAGACGAGTGAAAAGTAAAAGACGTCTTTATCCAGCTGTGGGACAGAATCTTGACTTGAATAAATCTAAGGATGTAACTAAGAGAAACAAGTTGAAATTATTATGTTTTGAAGATTGTAGTTTTATTCAATTAAATATTAAGGGATCGTCTCACAAAAAAATGCCATAGTCTACAAATTACTTTACTATCAAACGTATTAAGGGACGGTATTAGACGACATGTTGGCCTAGTTGGGAGTGACCCTGCCTCCGAAGCCAGCGGTCCTGGGTTCAAATCCCGGTAAGAGCAGATATTTGTGTGATGAGCGCGAATATTTGTTCCCGAGTCTTGGATGTTTTCTATATATTTAAGTATGTATTTCTCTTTTTAAGTAGGTATGTTTATCGTTGTCTAGCACCCATAGTACAAGCCGAGAGCTTAGTTAGCAATTTGTGAGAGATTATCCCCTGATATTATTATTATTGTCTTTACCAAACACGGGACTATGGGAGTCCTGGACCTTTGGAAGGCGTACATGGAGCCGGAGCCAACACGCAGATGCCCTTTAGACAACTTTAATTTAGTAAAGTGGTGGGACACCACCCGGCGATTGTCCCCGAGTTCACACTATAGAAGTATGCTCCAGCGGACAACCCCCGGTTAGTGTAGGACTATTTAAGAAGGATGGGAACATTAAAAACAGTTTATATTAATGAAATTATATGGATTGGTGAACTAGGCTATTGATGAAACTATGGTGTCTGCCTGGCCAATTCAACCTTAGTAATTATATTTTGGTTGAAATGGCAGACGGTGACTCGCCAACTCAATGGAATGGGCTTCCCAAAATAGCCGCAAATACATAGCAGCAGAGAGGCAACAGTTCCAGAGGGGCTAAGGGTGGAGATGTGCTTCTGGACTTTAAACGACCATAAGGTGCCCACTCGCCACTTATGCAACACATCCACCCTTCGAGCATAAAGCTCTAGCGACTCCGACCTCTGACCGGCCAATCAAGGCAAGCCAGAGGTGAGGGTCTGTTCCTCGTCACCATACACTCCAGCCGGCCGGTGAAGGCAAACGTGAGGTGAGGAACAGAACCTTCCCTCGGGAGCACTCAGGTCCGTGGTGTCGCTACTCACCAACAGCTCGCCACTATCTGCCCTGCCCTTATTATTACTATTATTATACTTGTAAGTATTTATTTAAAAACTGGAAGTTAATTTTTTACAATAGATGTTAAGATATAAAAGTAAAATAACAATACTCATATAAAAAACAAATACTATAAAAAACCTAACCTACGGGTGCCGCCGGCAGCGGGGCAGGGCTCAAGCTCCCGGTGGTTAGGGCTGCAGAGAGAGGAACTCCTCACAATACGTGCCGTGTCGAGGAGTACTGCTTATTATTATTATTATTAGAGAAAGATACACATATTATTTAGTACATTTATTTGTATATTTATCAGTAACCCACACAACCAACACCCAAGACTATAAAATTTAATTAAGCAATACTTTACAAATAAACATACAAAAAAAAATGCGTTAATCGAACCAACACATACTCATTCTCATTTATTAACAATATCTAATTTCATGTCAAGTAATTATTTTCAATACAATGGCAGGTTAACTTCTTACACAAAACAACACAATATCAAAAATATAAATCTAAGCCTCTATTCTACAGCGTTATAACGATATCGCATTTGATATGCTATAAAATCGTTTATGTCAGAT